>JBBGZY010003068.1:0-186476 GCA_037952925.1 Lithobates clamitans
CTGATCCCCCCCCCAGTGTATCTGTGTATGCCCTCCTGATCCCCCCCCCCCAGTGTATCTGTGTATGCCCTCCTGATCCCCCCCCCAGTGTATCTGTGTATGCCCTCCTGATCCCCCCCCCCCCAGTGTATCTGTGTATGCCCTCCTGATCCCCCCCCCCCCAGTGTATCTGTGTATGCCCACCTGATTCCCCCCCCCCCCTCAGTGTATCAGTGTATGCCCTCCTGATCCCCCCCCCCCAGTGTATCTGTGTATGCCCTCCTGATCCCCCCCCCCCAGTGTATCTGTGTATGCCCTCCTGATCCCCCCCCCCAGTGTATCTGTGTATGCCCTCCTGATCCCCCCCCCCCCAGTGTATCTGTGTATGCCCTCCTGATCCCCCCCCCCCCAGTGTATCTGTGTATGCCCACCTGATTCCCCCCCCCCCCTCAGTGTATCAGTGTATGCCCTCCTGATCCCCCCCCCCCTCAGTGTATCTGTGTATGCCCTCCTGATCCCCCCCCCCCAGTGTATCTGTGTATGCCCTCCTGATCCCCCCCCCCAGTGTATCTGTGTATGCCCTCCTGATCCCCCCCCCCAGTGTATCTGTGTATGCCCTCCTGATCCCCCCCCCCCCAGTGTATCTGTGTATGCCCACCTGATTCCCCCCCCCCTCAGTGTATCAGTGTATGCCCTCCTGATCCCCCCCCCCCCAGTGTATCTGTGTATGCCCTCCTGATCCCCCCCCCCCAGTGTATCTGTGTATGCCCTCCTGATCCCCCCCCCCCAGTGTATCTGTGTATGCCCTCCTGATCCCCCCCCCAGTGTATCTGTGTATGCCCTCCTGATCCCCCCCCCCCCAGTGTATCTGTGTATGCCCTCCTGATCCCCCCCCCGTGTATCTGTGTATGCCCTCCTGATCCCCCCCCCCCAGTGTATCTGTGTATGCCCTCCTGATCCCCCCCCCCCCCCAGTGTATCTGTGTATGCCCTCCTGATCCCCCCCCCCCAGTGTATCTGTGTATGCCCACCTGATTCCCCCCCCCCCCTCAGTGTATCAGTGTATGCCCTCCTGATCCCCCCCCCCAGTGTATCTGTGTATGCCCTCCTGATCCCCCCCAGTGTATCTGTGTATGCCCTCCTGATCCCCCCCCCCCAGTGTATCTGTGTATGCCCTCCTGATCCCCCCCCCAGTGTATCTGTGTATGCCCTCCTGATCCCCCCCAGTGTATCAGTGTATGCCCTCCTGATCCCCCCCCCCAGTGTATCAGTGTATGCCCTCCTGATCCCCCCCCCCCCCAGTGTATCAGTGTATGCCCTCCTGATTCCCCCCCCTAGTGTATCTGTGTATGCCCTCCTGATCCCCCCCCCCCCCAGTGTATCAGTGTATGCCCTCCTGATTCCCCCCCCTAGTGTATCTGTGTACGCCCACCTGATTCCCCCCCCCCCTCAGTGTATCAGTGTATGCCCTCCTGATCCCCCCCCAGTGTATCTGTGTATGCCCACCTGATTCCCCCCCCCCCCTCAGTGTATCAGTGTATGCCCTCCTGATCCCCCCCCCCCCAGTGTATCTGTGTATGCCCTCCTGATCCCCCCCCCCAGTGTATCTGTGTATGCCCTCCTGATCCCCCCCCAGTGTATCAGTGTATGCCCTCCTGATCCCCCCCCCAGTGTATCAGTGTATGCCCTCCTGATCCCCCCCCCCAGTGTATCAGTGTATGCCCTCCTGATCCCCCCCCCAGTGTATCAGTGTATGCCCTCCTGATCCCCCCCCCAGTGTATCAGTGTATGCCCTCCTGATCCCCCCCCCCTTCCCAGTGTATCAGTGTATGCCCTCCTGATCCCCCCCCCAGTGTATCAGTGTATGCCCTCCTGATCCCCCCCCCAGTGTATCAGTGTATGCCCTCCTGATTCCCCCCCTAGTGTATCTGTGTATGCCCTCCTGATCCCCCCCCCAGTGTATCAGTGTATGCCCTCCTGATTCCCCCCCCTAGTGTATCTGTGTACGCCCACCTGATTCCCCCCCCCCCTCAGTGTATCAGTGTATGCCCTCCTGATCCCCCCCCCCAGTGTATCTGTGTATGCCCACCTGATTCCCCCCCCCCCTCAGTGTATCAGTGTATGCCCTCCTGACCCCCCCCCCCCAGTGTATCTGTGTATGCCCTCCTGATCCCCCCCCCCCAGTGTATCTGTGTATGCCCTCCTGATCCCCCCCCCAGTGTATCAGTGTATGCCCTCCTGATCCCCCCCCCAGTGTATCAGTGTATGCCCTCCTGATCCCCCCCCCCAGTGTATCAGTGTATGCCCTCCTGATTCCCCCCCCTAGTGTATCTGTGTATACCCTCCTGATCCCCCCCCCCCCCCAGTGTATCAGTGTATGCCCTCCTGATTCCCCCCCCTAGTGTATCTGTGTATGCCCTCCTGATTCCCCCCCCCCCCCAGTGTATCAGTGTATGCCCTCCTGATTCCCCCCCCCAGTGTATCTGTGTATGCCCACCTGATTTCCCCCCCCCCCCTCAGTGTATCAGTGTATGCCCTCCTGATCCCCCCCCCCCAGTGTATCTGTGTATGCCCTCCTGATCCCCCCCCAGTGTATCAGTGTATGCCCTCCTGATCCCCCCCCCCAGTGTATCAGTGTATGCCCTCCTGATCCCCCCCCCCAGTGTATCTGTGTATGCCCACCTGATTCCCCCCCCCCCTCAGTGTATCTGTGTATGCCCTCCTGATCCCCCCCCCAGTGTATCTGTGTATGCCCACCTGATTCCCCCCCCCCCTCAGTGTATCTGTGTATGCCCTCCTGATCCCCCCCCCCCAGTGTATCTGTGTATGCCCTCCTGATCCCCCCCCCCAGTGTATCTGTGTATGCCCTCCTGATCCCCCCCCCCCAGTGTATCTGTGTATGCCCTCCTGATCCCCCCCCCAGTGTATCTGTGTATGCCCACCTGATTCCCCCCCCCCCTCAGTGTATCAGTGTATGCCCTCCTGATCCCCCCCCCCCAGTGTATCTGTGTATGCCCTCCTGATCCCCCCCCCCAGTGTATCTGTGTATGCCCTCCTGATCCCCCCCCCCAGTGTATCTGTGTATGCCCTCCTGATCCCCCCCCCCAGTGTATCTGTGTATGCCCTCCTGATCCCCCCCCCAGTGTATCAGTGTATGCCCTCCTGATCCCCCCCCCAGTGTATCAGTGTATGCCCTCCTGATCCCCCCCCCCCCAGTGTATCAGTGTATGCCCTCCTGATTCCCCCCCCTAGTGTATCTGTGTATGCCCTCCTGATCCCCCCCCCCCCCAGTGTATCAGTGTATGCCCTCCTGATTCCCCCCCCTAGTGTATCTGTGTACGCCCACCTGATTCCCCCCCCCCCCCTCAGTGTATCAGTGTATGCCCTCCTGATCCCCCCCCAGTGTATCTGTGTATGCCCACCTTATTCCCCCCCCCCCCCCCCCTCAGTGTATCAGTGTATGCCCTCCTGATCCCCCCCCCCAGTGTATCTGTGTATGCCCTCCTGATCCCCCCCCCCAGTGTATCTGTGTATGCCCTCCTGATCCCCCCCCCCAGTGTATCAGTGTATGCCCTCCTGATCCCCCCCCAGTGTATCAGTGTATGCCCTCCTGATCCCCCCCCCCCCCAGTGTATCAGTGTATGCCCTCCTGATCCCCCCCCCCCCCAGTGTATCAGTGTATGCCCTCCTGATTCCCCCCCCCTAGTGTATCTGTGTATACCCTCCTGATCCCCCCCCCCCCAGTGTATCAGTGTATGCCCTCCTGATTCCCCCCCCTAGTGTATCTGTGTATGCCCTCCTGATTCCCCCCCCCCCCAGTGTATCAGTGTATGCCCTCCTGATTCCCCCCCCCCCCCAGTGTATCTGTGTATGCCCACCTGATTCCCCCCCCCCCCCTCAGTGTATCAGTGTATGCCCTCCTGATCCCCCCCCCCCAGTGTATCTGTGTATGCCCTCCTGATCCCCCCCCAGTGTATCAGTGTATGCCCTCCTGATCCCCCCCCCCAGTGTATCAGTGTATGCCCTCCTGATCCCCCCCCCCCCAGTGTATCAGTGTATGCCCTCCTGATTCCCCCCCCTAGTGTATCTGTGTATGCCCTCCTGATCCCCCCCCCCCCCAGTGTATCAGTGTATGCCCTCCTGATTCCCCCCCCCAGTGTATCAGTGTATGCCCTCCTGATTCCCCCCCCTAGTGTATCTGTGTATGCCCTCCTGATTCCCCCCCCCCCCAGTGTATCAGTGTATGCCCTCCTGATTCCCCCCCCCCAGTGTATCTGTGTATGCCCTCCTGATTCCCCCCCCCCAGTGTATCTGTGTATGCCCTCCTGATCCCCCCCCCCAGTGTATCTGTGTATGCCCTCCTGATTCCATTCCCCCCCCCCCCCCCCCGAAGTGTATCTGTGTATGCCCTCCTGATTCCCCCCCCCCAGTGTATCTGTGTATGCCCTCCTGATTCCCCCCCCCCCCCCCAGTGTATCTGTGTATGCCCTCCTGATTCCCCCCCCCCCCCCAGTGTATCAGTGTATGCCCTCCTGATCCCCCCCAGTGTATCTGTGTATGCCCCCCTAATTCCCCCCCCCCCAGTGTATCTCTGTATGCCCTCCTGATCCCCCCCCAGTGTATCTGTGTATGCCCTCCTGATCCCCCCCCAGTGTATCTGTATACGCCCTCCTGATTCTCCCCCCCAGTGTATCAGTGTATGCCCTCCTGATCCCCCCCCAGTGTATCTGTATACGCCCTCCTGATTCTCCCCCCCAGTGTATCAGTGTATGCCCTCCTGATCCCCCCCCCAGTGTATCTGTGTATGCCCTCCTGATCCCCCCCTCAGTGTATCTGTGTATGCCCTCCTGATTCCCCCCCCCCCCCAGTGTATCTGTGTATACCCTCCTGATTCCCCCCCCCCCCAGTGTATCTGTGTATGCCCTCCTGATCCCCCCCGCTGCAGTGTATCTGTGTATGCCCTCCTGATCCCCCCCGCCCCCAGTGTATCTGTGTATGCCCTCCTGATCCCCCCCCCAGTGTATCAGTGTATGCCCTCCTGATCCCCCCCCCCAGTGTATCTGTGTATGCCCTCTTGATCCCCCCCCCCCGGTGTATCTGTGTATGCCCTCCTGATTCCCCCCCCAGTGTATCTGTGTATGCCCTCCTGATCCCCCCCCCAGTGTATCTGTGTATGCCCTCCTGATCCCCCCCAGTGTATCAGTGTACGGCCTCCTGATTTCCCCCCCCCCCCCCAGTGTATCTGTGTACGCCCTCCTGATCCCACCCCCCCAGTGTATCTGTGTATGCCCTCCTGATCCCACCCCCCCCAGTGTATCAGTGTATGCCCTCCTGATCCCCCCCAGTGTATCAGTGTATGCCCTCCTGATCCCCCCCCAGTGTATCAGTGTATGCCCTCCTGACCCCCCCCCCCAGTATATGCCCTCCTGACCCTCCCCAGCGTGTGCCCTACTGTTCCCTGCACACTGCTCTACATCCTACTGACCTCTGTACACCACCCTACATACTACTGACCTCTGTACACCACCCTACATACTACTGACCTCTGTACACCACCCTATATACTACTGACCTCTGTACACCACCCTATATACTACTGACCTCTGTACACTACCCTACATACTACTGACCTCTGTACACCACCCTATATACTACTGACCTCTGTACACCACCCTATATACTACTGACCTCTGTACACCACCCTATATACTACTGACCTCTGTACACCACCCTATATACTACTGACCTCTGTACACTACCCTACATACTACTGACCTCTGTACACCACCCTATATACTACTGACCTCTGTACACCACCCTATATACTACTGACCTCTGTACACCACCCTATATACTACTGACCTCTGTACACCACCCTATATACTACTGACCTCTGTACACTACCCTACATACTACTGACCTCTGTACACCACCCTATATACTACTGACCTCTGTACACCACCCTATATACTACTGACCTCTGTACACTACCCTACATACTACTGACCTCTGTATACTACCCTACATACTACTGACCTCTGTACACCACCCTACATACTACTGACCTCTGTACACCACCCTATATACTACTGACCTCTGTACACCACCCTATATACTACTGACCTCTGTACACTACCCTACATACTACTGACCTCTGTATACTACCCTACATACTACTGACCTCTGTACCTTACCCTACATCCTACTGACCTCTGTACACCACCCTACATACTACTGACCTCTGTACACCACCCTACATACTACTGACCTCTGTGCACTGTATTATACTTTAAATTCAGTTCTGTAAGACCGTAACACCTTATTTTCTGGCAGTGCCCCTCCCGAGACTAGACTCTGGATCCGCCCTGGGCCACTGGGGAGCTGCAGTATGGAAATGCAGACACCCGACACACTTGGAAGTGTCCAATGCCAAAAACTCTGTTGGTGCCTCTAGCTCTGTAAAGCGTGGTTCACACTTTTGCACTGCCGAAAAGTGTGTGAAAACAAGCATGTTGACAGATGGGGTGCTGCAGTGCAATTTATTCCTAAACCCCCCCCCCCAACACACACTGGCAAGAGACATGTACAGCAGCACACCACAATGCATGATTGCAAAAGAGTGAACACATACCTCCCAACATTTTGAGATCGGAATGAGGGACACCTACTTGCAAACGTATGTAGGCATAGGAAATGCCCCCCCCCACCCCCCCACCCAACACACACCCTTAAAGGAGAATTAACCAAAAAAAGGTTAATTAAATCCACAAGGACTTTTTTTTTACCACTCCTATTCCTTTATATTGGCTTTTAAATTTACAAATGCAGCAATTTAGAAATTGGATGAAAGGTTTAGCACTGGGAAACTATTTTGAAAGATAAAAAGTGCATTTTAGATACAACTATATGGATCAGACCAAAATGAGGGACAAAAGAGGGGAAGAGGGACATTGCTCCAAATCAGGGACAGTTGGGAGCTATGTGAACCCAGCCTTACAGGTCAAAGGCAACTGAGGCCATAATAGTAAATATTATATATGTATTTTCCAATGCTGTATTTGATTCTTTTTTTAGGTTAAAGCAGTATTAAACCTAAAAGCAAACATTTATTGTATTGCAGCTTACAAATTAGTTTGCCAATTCTTAGTGATAGTTGTATTAGTTTCCTTTTTTAAGCTGCTTTCCCTCAATATGGGAAGGGTGCTTTGGGATCCCGCCGAGAGGAGGCATCCAGCCGACTGCTGTCTCTTGGCTGTGACAGCTGTTATATAGGCAAGGGCGGGGCCACCCGGTGACCCCGCCACCTTCTGATGTCATGTGACGTCACGAGATGCCAGAGGGGACGGGTCACCAGTTTACATCACCGGGTGGCCCCGCCCTTGCCTATATAACAGCTGTCACAGCAAAGAGACAGCAGCCGGCGGGATGCCTCCCATAGAGGCAGAGCTTTTTCTTTTTTTTTTCGGGTCCGTCAGCTCCGTGATTGAAGAAGAATGGACATCATGGGGGGACACAATATACCCCATACCCATTCACATAGGGTGGGCCGGGATCTGGGGGCCCACTTGTTGAAGCGGGCTTCCAGATTCCGATAAGCCCCCTGCCCGCAGCCTCCTACAATCACCGGGCAAGTGTTGTGGGGATGAGGCCCTTGTCCCCATCAACATGGGGACAAGGTGCTTTGGGGGACACATGTTGAGGCAAGTGGCCTGCTATGGTTCAGGAGGGGGGCGCTCTCTCGTCGTCCCCCCTTTCCTGGCCTGCCATGGCTGCTTGCTCAGATAAGGGTCTGGTATGGTTTTTGGGGGGACCCCCACGCCATTTTTAAAAAATGTTTGGTGCGGGGTTCCCCTTAAAATCAACACCAGACCTGAAGAGCCTGGTATGGACTGGGAAGGGGCCACATGCTGCTTTTTTCATTGATTTTCATCTATATTACCGGGAGCTGACAATACATCACAGCAGCAAGCAATTTTAAATGCCATTTTTTAATTTAGAAATATCATTTTGCTGCGGCACAGTAAAACACATGAGAAAGATGCGCCACTTTACAGGCAGACTAAGGAGACCCCCCAGGCACTATATTTAAAGGAATATTTTCTTTTTATTGTTTCACTTTAAGCATTAATAAAATCACTGCTCCTGAAAAAACGGCCGTTTTAAAAACGTTTTTTTGTATTGATAAATGTCCCCTGGGGCAGGTCCAATAACTTGCATATAAGAGTAAAAAGAAAAATATGTGAAGCGCTCCCTCTTTTCCAAAAAAATACTATGTGGTGTGAATTCAAAATAAATAAAATAAAGTAGTGACCCCTAGTGGGAGTACTGCACATGACACCAAAAATATATTAAATATATCAGAATGAAAGTGGTATGTGCAACCAGTGACCTCTAGTGGGTACAAAAATTATAACACATATATCACAATAACATTAATATGTACAACCAGTGACCTCTAGTGGTTACAAAACTTATAACATATATATATGTCAGACAAAATCCATCAGCGATATCTTCTGTGAACCAATGCTGTCCACACACAATCCAACGGTGAATGATAACATGAGTGACTTAACATCACGTGGACCCTCCACCAGTCATACTATGCACTCACCTCCCAGAGCGGCCACCAATTGGACCAAGTAGCACCTTCCCCTTTGGGGTCTCAATCCAGGATCTTTAAGCTCCCAATAGTGAACTCCTGCAAGCGTGATCTCTCATATAGGATGGCAACATAAGGGTAAAAAAGGAACTAGCATAGTGTAATACTGTAAAACGAAATTTATTTAAAACACAACCAACTATTCCACCCACATTTAGGAATGCACTTTCCCTGGTGCATACTGATGAACTTGAAAGTATACAGATCCGTCCCTTGGGTCACCAAATCGTATGCAAGTCCTCGGCCCTGCTGCCCTCACAGGTGATTGTGTACTTCCTACCAATCATGTGATGATGTCACAAGCCCCACCCACTGACGCGTTTCGTCACTCACATGCGACTTTATCAAAGGGTATACTCCTGTGGTCATCACACTAATATTTATAGTGCTCCTAAACAAATTAGGAAAACATAGTAAACTCGGCAGCCATTTTCCCGTGGTCTGCCGTGATTTTCAGGGAGATGGAGGAAAAGGGTCAAATTGAGTAACTGTGTATATACATAGCAGCGGCCATTTTCTAGAAGCCTATCATGGCCATTTTACTGGTGATATACTAATAAATCCTGCATAGGGAATAGGTGTGTATACCTATACCTGACGGCAGCCATTTTCTAGAAGCCCCTCCACAGCCATTTTACTAGTGATGTTCCGAATGAATGAAACTACATATGGTATAATGACAAACGAATACAAAAATTCCTATGTCCTTATTAATATAAACTGCTACAGCAGCGGTTAGAGGCCAAAGTGTGAACATATAGGGAGGCTTAATACTAAACCAATAAGAAAACATAGTAAACTCGGCAGCCATTTTCCCATGGTCTGCCGTGATTTTGAGGGAGATGGAGGAAAAGGGCCAAATTGAGTAACTGTGTATAAACATAGCAGCGGCCATTTTCTAGAAGCCTGTTGTGGCCATTTTACTAGTGATGTTCTGAATGAATGAAACTACATATGGCATAATGACAAACTAATACAAAAATTCCTATGTGCTTATTAATATAAACTGCTACAGCAGCGGTTAGAGGCCAAAGTGTGAACATATAGGGAGGCTTAATCTCTTAATCAGAATATGTATAGAGACCCTATACAATACATATACTGGCCTGGGTGGGAGGAACTTAAAGAAGTCCCCTACCCTCATAATTTTATATTTAATATTTAGAGTAATTAACTGGAATCAATACTATTTTAACCCTCCGAGGAGATGGGACAAACCAAATAAGAGTTAAAAGAATAAAAAAAAATAAAAATTTAAAAACGTAATAATAAAATGACTAAGCCACTAACATGGGCGTATCTAATATCTTAACTATAATCTAAATTACATGGCCTAAGAGTGCCGATGATTTGGTGAATACATGATTTAATGATTAACATCATATAACAATCTAAAAACATCTGAGGAAGAAAATAAAGGTAAAAGTATATAATTAAATAAAAATATTAGCATTGCCCCACCAGGGAGTCTCTAATACCAGCACATCTATCCATAATGAGCAGCTTATAACCCCTTAAGCTACTATGAAACCTAAACCAATATGAACTAACCTATATTGGTATAAATCGGGAGGCAAAAAATGCCTTCCTATATTACCTAGGTAACACCAGAAAAAAAAAGGGGGGGGAAGGGGGGCGGGTGTAAAAACACCCTTCCCCTAGAACCAGAATTCACCCCAAGGTTATTAGTGAAAAAAATAAATATGGGCAGGGATAATACAAGAGGAACTAGTTTGAACCACCCAAGGAGGGACCTACTTAGCTCTACTTATCACCGATAAAGCAATTGAGATCGAAATCTGCATTCAATCCTTTTGGCTCAAGAGATTGCATCTCATCAATGCACCATGATTCGTATTTACTCAATGACTTAATTTTATCTGACCTCCTCCATTGACTATGGTATTTCTCAATGCCCCAATACACGATCACCCATGAGGGCAGAGCAGGGCCGAGGACTTGCAGGCGATTTTGTGACCCCCAGGGACGGATCTGTGTATGTTCAAGTTCATCACCTGTATGCACCAGGTATAGTGCATTTCTAAATGTGAGTGGAATAGTTGCATGTGTTTCAAATACATTTAGTTTTACAGTATTACACTATGCTAATTCCTTTTTTACCCTGTTGCCATCTTATATGAGAGATCACGCTTGCAGGAGTTTACTATTGACAGCTTAAAGATCCTGGATTGAGACCCTAAAGGGGAAGGTGCTACTTGGTCCAACTTGGTCACTACTCTACTCACTCTACTCACTCTGTTAGCAACTGCCTCGACCTCATATTCTTCTACCTATGCACTCAGAACAACCTCTCCAATATTCCTTTTCCTCTCTCTGATCACCACCTTATTAGTTTCACTCTCTCCTTGTCTGCCTCCTCCTTGTCTTCCAACTACCAAACTATTACTCTTTAGAAACCTTCGCCATCTTAACCCTTCTCTTCTTTTTTTCTGCTACAGATTGTCTCTACGACAAAATCTCATCCTTGTCCAGCCCCAACTTGGCCACTTCTGTCTACAACAGTTCACTGTCATCCACCCTGGATACCTTTGCCCCCCCTCACTACACACAGAATCAGGCCCCGACCGCTACAACCCTGGCAGACAGACAATACTAGAAGCCTCAAAAAACGCAGCCGCGCTCTTGAGCGTCTGTGGCGTAAGACTAAGTCACAACATGATTTCAGCCAATATAAATCTGCCCTCCAAAAATACAATTCCTCCCACACACTGCCAAACAGACCTACTTTATCACTCCCATTAACACACTCTCATGCAGTCCCTGTCAACTCTTTTCTACCTTTACCACTCTACTTCGTCCTCCACCCACTAACTTACTCACTGCCCAGGAGATTGCTAATCACTTAAAAAATAAGATTGAGACAATTCGTCTCGAGATCTCCGCTCTACAGATATCTCCCTCACGTTACACTCCTTGTCCTCCTACACAATCAATACTTCCCTCTTTTAACCCAGCTACTATAAAGGAAGGCACTAAACTTTTTTTCTAACGCCCACCTAACCTCCTGCCCCCTGGACCCCGTTCCTTCTCAAATACTACGGTCACCATCTGACTCTATCCTACACTCTTTAACTCATATCTTCAACCTCTCACTCTCTACTGGTATCTTCCCCAACCTTCTAAAACATGCGCTAGTCACTCCTATATGAAAAAGGCCTCACTAGACCCCACCAATCTTAACAACCTGAGACCAATCTCTTTACTCCCTTTTGCCTCCAAACTCCTTGAACGTTTAGTCTACAACCGACTGAGCGACCACCTCTTTGAGAATAACCTTCTTGATCCCCTTCAGTCTGGATTTCGCCCACAGCACTCCACAGAAACTGCCCTCCTAAAACTCACAAACGACTAACAGCCAAAACCAACGGTCATTATTCCGTACTCTTACTCTTGGACCTTTCCGCTGCCTTTGATACAGTTGACCACCCTCTCCTCCTCAAAAAACTCAATTTGCTCCATGCACTCTTCGTTGGTTCCAATCTTACCTATTTCATCACACCTTCAGTGTTACTTACATCTCCACTTCCTCCTCTCCAACTCTTCTTACCGTTGGGCTCCCCCAAGGTTCTGTCCTTGGACCCCTACTATTCTCGATCTACACGTCCTCCCTGGGTCAGCTGATAGCCTCCCATGGCTTCCACTACCATTTATATGCTGATGACACTCAAATCTATCTCTCTGCCCCTCAGCTCATCCCATCAATCTCCTCACGCATTACTGATTTACTAACAGACATATCAGCCTGGATGTCAAACCACTTCCTCAAACTGAATCTATCTAAAACTGAGCTCTTAATATTTCCTCCCCCACTTGCCCCTTCCCCTGACTTCTCTGTCAAGATCAATGGCACATCTATCAGTTCATCCCTATATGCCAGGGTGCTAGGGGTAACCTTAAACTCTGAACTGTCAGGCCCACATACAATCCCTGTCCAAATCATGCCGCCTTAGTCTTCGCAACATTTCCAGAATACGCCCCTTTTTAACTAATGACACCACCAAGCTTCTAATTCACTCCCTTGTTATCTCTTGTCTTGACTACTCAACTTCCTCCTCATTGGATTACCTTAACATAGACTATCCCCCCTTCAGTCCATAATGAATGCTGCTGCAAGACTCATCCACCTTACCAACCATTCAGTGTCCTCCACCCCTCTCTGCCAATCCCTCCACTGGCTTCCACTCACCCAACAAATAAAATTCAAAGTACTAACAATAATTTACAAAGCCATCCATAACTCTGCCCCCAGCTACATCACTAACCTAGTCCCAAAATACCAACCAAGCCGCTCTCTTCGGTCCTGTAACAAATATAGTGCAGCGCTAAAATTACTAATCAGTTAACATAAATGTCCATATGTGAATATAAAAGCGAAGAGTATAAATGGTGATGCAGGGCGCTTCATGCAAATCCAAAGTGCTCTTAAATGCATGCTCCCCTCTCTTGCCAGTCAAACCGCTCACCTTTTTGCTGTGACCCCTGAACTAACAGGAAGGTCTCATAAGCAATCACCACTTAATAGTGGTCGGGGTAGTATCTTGACTGGAAAGCCGGAAACCTCTTCCTTAATATGGCTTAAAAGTTCTCATCCAATTTGCATGAAATAAATAAAGAAAAAATATAGTGCTCTCTGTATAACTAAAACAATTCCTTTTTATTAAAGACAGGTACTCACATCTGTAGCACTATATCCAGTGCAAGGAAATAAAACCAATCCGCACGCGTATCGTCCAACAGTACTTCCTCGGCGGTCTCTTGGACGATACGCGTGCGGATTGGTTTTCTCCCGTTTAGACGTCGCTGCAGCTGCCTTATCATTCATTGTCACCTGTAAATTACATGTGGTTTTTTTCTTTGCACTGGATATAGTGCTACAGATGTGAGTACCTGTCTTTAATAAAAAGGAATTGTTTTAGTTATACAGAGAGCACTATATTTTTTCTTTATTTATTTCATGCAAATTGGATGAGAACTTTTAAGCCATATTAAGGAAGAGGTTTCCGGCTTTCCAGTCAAGATACTACCCCGACCACTATTAAGTGGTGATTGCTTATGAGACCTTCCTGTTAGTTCAGGGGTCACATCAAAAAGGTGAGCGGTTTGACTGGCAAGAGAGGGGAGCACGCATTTAAGAGCACTTTGGATTTGCATGAAGCACCCTGCATCACCATTTATACTCTTCGCTTTTATATTCACATATGGACATTTATGTTAACTGATTAGTAATTTCAGCGCTGCACTATATTTGTTACTGAATTATATGAAAGGACTTATATATTTGCCTTTGGTGTTCAGCAGCTTAGCTTATCTGATGTTTTTTGCGCTGACTGTTTTGTCTTTGAATATTTGCTCTCTTCGGTCCTCCCAAGACCTCCTACTCTCTAGCTCCCTTGTCACCTCCTCCCATGCTCGCCTCGAGGATTTCTCCAGAGCTTCTCCCATCCTTTGGAACTCCCTACCCCAATCTGTCTGACTGTCCCTACTCTATCCATCTTTAGACGATCCCTGAAAACCCTTCTCTTTAAAGAAGCCTATCCTGCTTCTAACTAACACTGTTTTACTTCCTCCATCAGCTCATCCCCCACAGCTATTACCTTTTGTATCAATTGACCCTCCCTTTTAGATTGTCTGCTCTAACGAGCAGGGCCCTCTGATTCCTCTTGTACCAAAATTGTAATGTAACTGTAATATCTGCCTTCATTTTGTTAAGCGCTGTGCAAACTGTTGGCTCTATACACAAATCTATCTCTCCACCCCTCAGCTCACTCCATCAGTCTCCTCACGCATCACTAACTTACTAACAGACATATCTGTATGGATGTCACACCACTTCCTCAAACTCAACTTGTCCAAAACTGAGCTTATAATATTTCCTCCCCCACGTGCCTCTTCCCCGGACTTATCTGTCAAGAGCAATGGCACAACCATCCACCCGTCCCCACATGTCAGCGTGCTAGGTGTTATCCTGGACTCTGAACTCTCCTTTCGGCCCCACATCCAATCACTTTCCAAAGCTTGCCGCCTCAACCTCCACAACATCTCTAAACTACGTCCCTTTCTAACCAATGACAGCAAAAAGCTCCTGATTCACTCCCTGGTTATCTCTCGCCTTGACTACTACAACTCCCTCCTCATTGGCTTATCTTTAAACAGACTATCCCCCCTTCAGTCCATCATGAATGCTGCTGCCAGACTCATCCACCTTACAAACCGCTCAGTGTCTTCTACCCCTCTCTGCCAATCCCTCCACTGGTTTCCACTCGCCCAACTAATTAAATTCAAAATACTAGCAATAAGTTACAAAGCCATCCACAACTCTGCCCCCAGCTACATCACTAGCATAGTCTCAAAATATCAACCTAATCGCCGTCTCCGTTCCTCCCAAGACCTCCTGCTCTCTAGCTCCCTCATCACCTCCTCCCATATCCGCCTCCAGGACTTCTCCCGAGCCTCGCCCATCCTCTGGAATTCCCTACCCCAATCTGTCAGACTGTCTCCAAATGTATCCACTTTTAGGCGATCTCTGAAAACTTTCCTCTTCAGAGAAGCCTATCCTGCCTCCGTCTAACAACTGCACCATTTTTTCCATTAGCTCATCCCCCACAGCTATTACCCTTTTGTATAACTTGACCCTCCCTCCTAGATTGTAAGCTCTAATGAGCAGGGCTCTCTAAATCCTCCTGTATTGAATTGTATTGTAATTGTAATTGTACTGTCTGCCCTAATATTGTAAAGTGCTGCATAACTGTCGGCGCTATATAAATCCTGTACAATAATAATATAAAACCTGTATAATAATAATAATAATAATAATTGGGGGCCCCTCTGGGAGGTGAGCGCATAGTGTGACTGGTGGAGGATCCACGTGGTGTTAAGTCACTCATTTGTTATCATTCACCGTTGGATTGTGTGTGGACAGCATTGGTTCACAGAAGATATCACTGGATTAATGGACTTTGTCTGACATATATATGTTTTCATAAGTTTTGTACCCACTAGACGTCACTGGTTGCACATACCACTTTCATTGTGATATATTTAAAGCGGAGTTCCGCTTAAAAAAATAAAAGTCAGCAGCTACAAATACTGCAGCTGCTGACTTTTAATAATCAGACGCTTACCTGTCCCGGGGTCCAGCAAAGTGGGGAAACGAAGCCCCACTCATCTCCCCCTCCTCTCTGCGGCGCTGGCATTGTCACTGTGGGCGCCCAGCTGTGGCTTCACAGCCAGGCGCGCACTGCACATGCGCGAGCCATGTGGCACGCCGTAACTGGCCGGGCAATCATCTAGGACCTGTGACGTGTCCCAGATGATTGCCGAGAGGGAGGGGGGAGAGGTGGTCTCCCTTACGGTCCTGTGGTGCGCCGGGAGGAAGTGGGAGTGTGAACCCTCTAAAAAAAGACTTTCCGCTCCCCCCCCCCAAAAAAAAATGACATGCCAAATGTGGCACGTCAGGGTGTCACCTTCCCTTAATGTGGAAGTTCCATTTTTGGGTGGAACTCCACTTTAATATATTTTTGGTGTCCTATGCAATACTCCCCCTAGGGGTCACTACTTTATTTTATTTATTTTGTATTTACACCACATAGTATTTTTTTGGAAAAGAGGAAGCGCTTCACATATTTTTCTTTTTACTCTGGTCTGCTAATAACAGTTGGTGTTAAGCAGTAACCTCTTAGATTTAATATATAGAATGTACTTTATATTAGTAGCGCAGAAGTACATTTTCTTTTAACTTGCATATAAACCTTTAAAATGATGAAAACGAATGGAGCCACAACATCTAATGTTTGGTAAGCTGCAATATATCACATTTTTGGTTTTGGGTTTAATACCACTTTAATGACAGGGTCTCTTTGAACTTTCTACACAACTGTGTAGTGCAAGGGCCTCCCTGATTGGATAAGAATGGAAAGGGTTATCCAGTTAGATCTTCATACTTTAATTTAATTTGTAAGTCTAAAGGCAGGTGTGCAAAAGCTGCAAAATGAGATCGTAACTGGTGTGGCTGGCATTAGATTTAGAAACAAGGGCCTACTCAAATAATCTGTTAAATTTATATACAGACGGGCCATTGTACCACACAATTATTGGTAAATCTAATGGTGATTGTAAGAGAACGTGACATGTATGACCGGCTTTGGGGAGACCTTATTACTGTAGTCCCCAGTACGTAAAGGGCCTGAAGATCCCTCAGGTCTTTAGACTCATCTATAACTACATTATCATGTTTGAGTGGACTGGCCCTTTGATGTATTCTTTGTTTTATATATCATATACATAAAGATGAACGCAATTCGATAATTAAATATGGTATAGTCAAGTGTGGGAATATTTCTCTACGTTCTACTTTTTTTTCCCCTGTTCTGGCCTGTCACCAGCCAAGTGTGGCTCCAACTGTGTCGGTTAGATGTTAGATACAGACCACGGAATGATCAATAATACACCTGGCTCACGGTTTATTTAAAAAAAAAATATTTTCCATTGTTTTCACTCTTTACAGAATGCGGCCTTGTTTTCCTCCATCCAAGGGCGGAAAGCCTTGACCTTGGGGTTGAGCTTGTGGGTCATTTCCACGTCCCGTTCTGGTCTCGTCATGTAGAATCGAAACATGTCAGCCATGTGCTTCACTCCATGGGCGCAGCGCTTCTCGAAATCATCAGGGTGGATCTGAAGGTGCAATGTAGATATATGATAATGAACTAATTCTTGTCCTTCTGGACCCTCTCCCTCCTACCAACCCATACAGTTCATTGAATTAACCCACAGCCCTGTCTTTCAGGAACCCATAAGGTCACACCTATTTGGCTCCATTCATGATAGACCAACTATAGGGGGGAGATCTTGATCTTTTTTTGATGTTATTCAACGGATAAGCCCCAACTTCTCTAACATGATGTTATGTAACATTCAACACATGTTCCTTTACACTGGAAACCAATGATTGAGCAACCCAGGAACCAGGCGAAAGACCTTTCGGACTCTAGCCTCCCTTATTAGCCCATTTCCCTGTGCCTCCCAATCACTGTCTCTAAGTTTTGCATTAATTTTTAACGCGTAACTCCACTTTTGTTGAGAAAAAAACATTGCCCTTTGGGTGATCATTATACATTGCAGGGATTATAACAAACTTTGTTGCAGATTCCTCCTACCTTTTGTTATTCTGAAGAGAACCATGTGTGTTTCTCTGTGCCTGTCAGAGAAGGGTTCTGTCCCTGTGCGCGTCCCTACGTCACCATGTCCCTGTGCGCGTGCGCGGTAGATTGGATGGAGCGGCGCATGCGCGATAGCACATGGGTGCGCGCGGTAACTCGTGCACGCCCACCATGATACTCTGGCGGGGCTATTTAAATTGGCTCCAGCACTCAGACGGGTTGCTGGTTTGTCGTCAGCTCCTGTTAGTTCCTGTTTCCTGTTTATGCTTACGTGATCTCCTGTTGTGACCCGGACTGTTCTCACCACGCTACTTCTCTCCTGGATTGACCCTCAGCCTGTTTAACGGACTTCCTCTGCTTGCCATCAGTGTTTGACCCTCAGCCTGTTTAATGGACTTCCTCTGCTTGCCACCATTGTTTGACCCCCGGCCTGCCTTTAAGGACTTGCCTTGTCTATTACTTGTGTTTGACCCTCTGCTTGCTTACAGTTTTGCCTACTCCACATTGGGAATTCCGCCAGTTCCAGGACTCCTGCACCCCCAGACCCGGCTCTGCAGTCTTCCACAAAGGATTCCATACCTGCTGGTGGCCCGTGCTCCCTAGTGCCACCCATTCCCTGTATCATCTCCAGGGGACGGGGTGCGCGTAGTTGCAAGGGCACTAATGAGTAAATCTGCTGGGTGTGCATCCCTTTAGACGGGTTCCTATTGAAAGTATCTCTCAAAAAATGATATTTTTGTTGCAGGGGATGCCTGAAATCTGACTTGTATCCTAGGCAGACTTCTGGGAAAATTGCTGAGCCAATCACACAAGCAGTAAATGATGTTTCTAGGGAGTGGTAAGTACACATTCTGTGTACAGAAAACTCCAGGTAGTTATATTGCAATGTATTCTCAGAAAGTTACATTGGCCGCAGATTGAAAAGGAAAGGTAATTTTTTATAACATTCAACTACAAAATGATTAGTGTCGCAATCATATGCGCTATATTATTTTTTCTTTATTTGCTATTCTTTTCCCCCAGGAAAGTGGAGTTACCCTTTGAAGGTAATTTTATTAATGCCTATACAAGAACAGGAGGGCAAGGAAAAGGAGAGAAGCACCAAACCACTCCTAGTGCAGCATCATTTTAATAAATGGTAACAAAATGAGAACAATATAAAATGCACTCACATAGTGCTCAGCGGGAGAGGGCTTGGTGGTAGGTGGCACCCAGGCTGACAGCTCCGGAATACCTCCACATCGAGAGACCGAGCCGACGTCTTCCCAAGTCCCCTCAAGGCTGCAGCTTCAGCTGACACCCGGTGCTTGTGGTGAACATCATAGGATCCACCGGCAGCTCCCTCTACCACTGCATCTGGCAAGCCCTCACCCACTGAGCACTATGTGAGTGCATTTTATATTGTTATCATTTTGTTACCGTTTATTAAAACGGTGCTGCACTAGGAGTGGTTTGGCGCGTCTCTCCTTTTCCTTGCCCTCATGTTTTCACAGTCTCCGGATCCCCAGCCCACTCCTGAAGTCTCGCCATCACTAGCAGCCAATACTACAGAAACTTTCTGATAGGGTTTACCCCTTAAGGCCCGTAGACACAATATGAAAATCAGAAGAAAAATTTAGTCCGACGAATGATCTTACGATTTTTGGATCATTAGCACGGTGCTTTTGACAGTGATTGCGGTCCAGTACTGATGTGGCCTAACATTTTCAGTTCTACATACAATTGTTCATTAAGTCCCTGCCCCTGCGGAGCTTCTTCCCACTGCAGCAGCCAATGGCATCCAGTTAGATACCATTTTAACAAAAACATTGTTCTTTGGCTTATTGAATAAACCTATCTCTCTCTCCTGAAAACCCGTAACAGCTCAATAGATGATTTATATTTTTTATTCCCTTTTTTCCAAGTAAAAAAACTGAGGTGCAGTAGTAAGTACCAGACAAAAGCTGGATGTGCAGACTATAAGATTTTTGTTGCATGTGAACTCAACGTCCGATTTTTGTTTCATTAGTACGGTTTTCGTACAAAAAAAATTGTAAGCCTAAGACTACGCATGCTCAGAAAAGAAAGAATGCATACAAAACTATTCAACACATTACGTCCCTTCTGAAGCTGTATTCTGTCGTACAAAAATTTTCATATAGTGAGTAACCTCTTCACTTTCGACATGAGACTAGCATGCCACAAAATAGGGACGAACGGTCGTCCGAAAATCTGATCGTGTGCACGAGGCTTTAAACTTTTGTTCACCAAGAGTGATTTTCTTTCATCTTTTATTCATTTTTCTTCTAAAGATTGACTTTTTTTTTACATACAGTAGTTAACACTATACGTTGGCGCCATACACCACTTTGCAGTTCTCGGGTTCTAGCTGGCTTTTGTGTATTTTTTATTTATACAAAAACATACATGAAAAGTTTGGAATTTTACTATACCACAAAGCCTTTTGTAAAAATCCTTAAAAAAAAATTCTATCGATATTACTTGAAACAGATTATGAAGTAACTGACTAAAAGTGTCACACTTGCATTATGCATATGCTGGCCACGCGGGAAGTTGACCTTGACTGTCTGTAATTAAATGTACGCAAGAGTCAAAATGACACAAGACAGGAATTTCTGTCAGTCATCTTTGTTTCTGATTTGAAATTTCAGCTGATATGCAAGGGATGACATGAATCAGTACAGATAAGGCTTCCTACTTCTAGCACAACTTAGAGCATTGTGCAGATGACTGGAAATCTGTAACAAAGAGCTATCATATATGTATATATGTAAAATGATTGTTACCTTGGCATCTTTGATGGTCTTTCCGGTGACTTCAGACATAATATGTGCGTATTGTGCCACCGTTAACTTTTCTGCGCTGAGTCCGATATTCTTCCCGCCATATTTGGATGGATGCTTCAGGATGGTGACAACACATGGACCTAAATCCTTTACCGAGATTCCATCCAGGGGGACATCACCCATCGGCAGGTCTAATATCAACATAGATAAAAATAAAATGTCAGCTTTATTCAGGCAGTGTCCATCTTTCACTCCTCTCCACATTCTTTCTCCCTCCCCTTATTTTTTTTGTTTATTTTCAGTATTGATATGGCCTAACATTTTCAGTTCTACATACAATTGTTCATTTAGTCCCCGCCCCTGCGGAGCTTCTTCCCACTGCAGTAGCCAATGGCATCCAGTTAGATACCATTTTAATAAAGACATTGTTCTTTAGTTTATTGAATAAACCTATCTCTCTCTCCTGAAAACCTGTAACAGCTGAATAGATGATTTATATTCTTTTTTCCCTTTTTCTTAAGTAAAAAAACTGAGGTACAGTATTAAGTACCAGGGATTTCAGTGTAGCATAGGCAGGGTTTTCATCTCACCACATGAAATTAAGAGCTCATGGGAAGGACAACAGATATTTTTCAAAACTTGCTGTGTTTTTAACCACATGAGACCCCAGGTCATTATTTTGAGTCAAAGAATGTTTATTTTTTCTTATTTATTTATTTTTTTCATTTTAATTTGGAAGCAGATTTTGATTAAAAAAATATATATATTTTCTGCTGATTAAAAGGAAATCACATAAGTATGATTTTTATGTAACATAACATAGTGGTAAAACATACAGTGAAGGTTTGCATTTTACTTTAGGATAGAATTATTCCCCTTTCTGATGTTAAGTTGCATGCAATAATCTATTTGTATACATTGTTAAATAAGATTATGTCGGGTTGACAAGGGCACAAATTAGCACAGTGGCGCCTTTTTCACAGGTTTTCAAAAACTAAAATTTTTTATGCCTTTTGCGTCCCTAATTTAGTTTTTAGTAAAAAAATTTTTTTTAATTTAGCTTTATTTAGCTTTATTATATTAGCTTTAGATTTTCCATGTAGCTCTGCAGCAACAGATCCCTTCTAGTAATGATCTATTGCTGACAGCAATCATACAACAATAGATCATTATAGGAGTGATCAGTTGCTGCAGGGAGAGGCAAGAAAGGACTACAGCTCTGCACAAGGGAAAGTGCCATGGTGCCACACATGGTGTCAATGTGGAAGCATTTGGGTTGATTTACTAAAACTGAAGAGTGCAAAATCTGGTGCAGCTCTGCATGGCAGCCAATCAACTGCTAACTGCAGCTTGTTCAATTAAGCTTTGAAATAAAACCTGGAAGCTGATTGGTTTCTATGCAGAGCTGCACCAGATGTTGCACTCCCCAGTTTTAGTAAATCAACCCCATTGTGTTTACAGTCATCTCCTACAAGATCCCCCCCGTGTAGCATGATCAGAAGCCCAGGAGCTGATAATCTCCGCTCCCGAGCTTGGTGCTGGATGCTGACTGTCACTGGCAGCCAAAAGTTCCAATCTAAATGCAGGCCATAGGTGGGTGCAGGTGGTGTGCCGGGTGTGCCTGGGCACACCCTAATCAGTCAGTGCGGCGCAGATTCCCCCCTGCTGATATTTCACCAAAGCCCCCCAACAGGGCTCCTAAAAAATTGTAAAAAATAATAAATTAAGTAAAAATAAAAAACTACTGACACCATTCACTGCTCTACTAACACTGTCCATGCTTTAATACATTTGGGGTGCACACCCTAATGCAATAGGCTGCGCACACCTATGAAGATATAAACAAAAAAAGAATTTCTCCTGCGCTCGTGAAGGCGATGTTAGTATAGAATGGTAGTACTTTCAAGTGATTGAAAATAGAGAATGATCATGCATGTCCCGCTGCCTAAACTGACCAGGGGTGGTCCGAAAAAGGCAGAGTGAAAGAGAGAGGTGTGGAAGGCGCGTGATCTAACGCTTGAATTAAAATGATATAATTTATTCATATACAAACTAGGTAGGCACATACAAAAAAGTATCGACGTATTCATAAAAACTGGGTTACAAAATATACACAATAAAAGCTAAACGTTAGACATGCCCATGCAAGGGCAAGTGCTCAAAAATGGTCTGACGCGTTTCGAGGGGTTCCCTCTTCATCAGAGCCTTGCAAAATAAAAAGAGCCTGTACAGTGTGGTAGGCCAACATAAAGAGGAGTGGCTAATTGAGAGGTGTATCATATGGTAAGTGACGGAATCTCCTTTCCTCAAGAATTGTCCACATCCTGGCGCTCTAGATAGAATAAACACCAAATATATGTATATATATAAACTATACATATATTTGGGGTTTATTCTGTTTTAAAATGGCACTCAGGACGCATGTGGTTAAAGAGACAAAATATGGAGAAAAGTGCATGTTTTGCAGCGATCTACTGCACATAGTTTTAAATGGTCACTCAACTTTTATGTCCTACTGGTAGCCTAAGACCAACATATGGGCACCATTCTCGTTCCAAAAATCTGCATAGTAGCCAATCTTGTGCTAAAAACACTCTCTCTTCCATCATACAAATAAAAAAATCCTAATAAAAAAATAACATATTTTCAGCTACATACTTAAAGCATAGGATTTCCCATCTTCGCACTTATGGGGCTTATATTCGCCTAGGAAGTTCTCGTAGTAGAAGGCAAGCCTCACGCTGGTCATGTGACATCCAATGTGTCGGAAATATTCCTCCACTTCTGCTTTGCTGTCAAAGTGATGGACGCCCAGTTTTCCACTGGTCAGCTTTTTCACATTCTCAAGACCGCTGTACACCACTTGCTTCAGGCCCAGGCGCTTGGCAAGATCAGCCACCAATTTTCCCTAGGAGAGAAGAGGACAAAACAGTTCCTCAAAGTTGGGGGGGAAACGGACTAGGGTCTGAGATCGGCAGACTCTAATATGGTCAGTCTGACCAGAGGTAATACTAGAAAGAAACATTTATTGATACAAACAGTAAAAAAGAAAAAAAGAAAAGCCATATGTACCTCTCAACATTCTGAGATTGGAAAAGAGGAAATCTTTTGGCACAGAATATGTAGATGAAGGACACACCCATGTCACCACCAGATCAACTGAACTTCAAACAAACAGCTAAATACACATATGAATCACACATATGGGAGCTGATTCATCTGCCAAAGGATTTGTCTCTGTCCCATCCAGTCCTGAGATTAACACAGCACAGCTCTGTCTGACAGGAGAGGAGACCTGATATATATCCGCTGCAGTTCAGCAACACATACGGGTTTCGGCCTTCCCCAGTCCAGCCAGTGAATGAACAGCAAAAGGATAAGAAACAGACCGATGGTCAATCTTTCACTTTGCTCTCTCATCCTATCAACTGGCTCATTGCTGGCACAACTAATTGGCTGCTTGAGCTGCTTCTCCCTTTCCCAGTCTGAGCTTACCAGTATTTTCAGCCAAGATTTACACATATTTCACATAAGATTCCATTAACCACTTGCCGACTGGGCCATAGCTGAAAGACGGCTACAGCTCGGTCGGCTTATTCGGCTTAGTCCATGAACGTCCTCCCATAATCCCGCTCTCGCGCGCCCCCTGGGGCACGCCCCCGAGAACATCCGTGACCGCCGGGTCCAGAGGACCAGGCGCATCACGGATCACAGCTAATCGCAGCCGTTTACCATGTGATCGCTCCGTTAAATGACAGAGCGATCACATGTAAACAAACCGGTTCCTCCCTCCCCTCTGTGTACCGATCAGTACAGTGTCAGAGGAGAGGGGGAGGGATCGGATGGCAGCATCGCTGTGGGCTGGATCTGTAGTACCCACAGCGCTGCTCTGTGACAAATACAGTAACATTCATCCATCCATGCTCAGCCATCCCTCCATACTCTAATACCCTGCAATACTCTGCAAGACTCTGCAATACTCTGCAATACCGTGCAATACCGTGCAATACTCTGCAATACTCTGCAATACCCTGCAATACTCTGCAATACCCTGTAATACTCTGCAATACCCTGTAATACTCTGCAATACTCTGCAATACCTTGCACTACTCTGCAATACCCTGCACTACTCTGCACTACTCTGCAATACCCTGCACTACTCTGCAATACCCTGCACTACTCTGCAATACCCTGCACTACTCTGCAATACTGTGCAATACCCTGCACTACTCTGCACTACTCTGCAATACCCTGCACTACTCTGCACTACTCTGCACTACTCTGCAATACCCTGCACTACTCTGCAATACCCCGCAATACCCTGCGATACTCTGCAATATTCGGTGATACCCAGCCATACTCTGCCATACCCAACCATACCCAGTCATACTCGGCGATACCCTGCCATGTTTAGCCATGCTCGGCCATGCTCGGCCTCTGTATGTGGCCAGGCTGTGGAAGTATCACGCATGTGGCATCGCCGTACTCAGGAGGAGTAGGAGAATCTATTTTGGGGGGTCATTTTTGGTATGTACATGTTATGTGTTAGAAATACTGTATAAATGGACAATTTTGTGTTAAAGAAAATGCGTTTTAACCACTTCTTGCCCACTGACCGTCATACAACGTCCGCATTTGTGCGGGGATATCTGAATGATGGCTGCAGTTACAGGCATCATTCAGATATCAGCTTTTTCAGCCGGCGATTCCCTACACCATAAGAACAATCATAGCGGCTGTTCCGCTGCTTGATCGTTCTTACGGGAGGCGAGAGGGGACTCCCCCCCCTCTCGCCGCCCTCAGGTGCTTCTACCGGCTTACCGCTATGATTGAAGCCAGGGTCCTGGCTGGAAGAGGACCTGTCATACCATATTCCGATTACAAGGAATGTTTACATTCCTTGTAATAGGAATAAAAGTGATCAAAAAAATGGTTTTTTTTGGAAAAAATTGTCAAACTAAAATAAATAAAGTAAAATGAACAATAAAAAGAAAAAAAAATTTTAAAGCGCCCCTGTCTGTGTGCTCGCATGCAGAAGCGAACGCACACGTAAGTCCTGCCCACATATGAAAACGGTGTTCACACCTGTGAACGTTAGAGTGAGAGCAATAATTTTGGCCCTAGACCTCCTCTGTAACTAAAAACATGTAACTAGTAAAAAATTTTAAAGCGTCGCCTATGGGGATTTTAAAGTAGTGAAGTTTGGCGCCATTCCACGAGCATGTGCAATTTTGAAGGGTGACATGTTAGGTATCTATTTACTTGGCGTAACTTCATCTTTCACATTATGCAAAAACATTGGGCCAACTTTACTGTTTTGTTTTTTTTTAAAGCACAAAACAGTTTTTTTCCCCAAAAAAAGCATTCAAAAAATTGCTGCGCAAATACCGTGCGAGATAAAAAGTTGAAACAACCGCCATTGTATTCTTTAGGGTCTTTGCTAAAAAAAGCATATATAATGTTTTGGAGTTCTATGTAATTTTCTAGCAAATAAATGATGATTTTTACATGTAGGAGAGAAATGTCAGAATTGGCCTGGGTGCTCCAGAACGCCTGCAGGTGCTCCCTGCATGTTGGGCCTCTCTGTGGCCACGCTGTGTAAAAGTCTCACACATGTGGTATTGCCATACTCAGGAGTAATAGCAGAATGTGTTTTAGGGTGTAATTTGTGGTATGCATATGTTGTGTGTGAGAAATAACCTGCTAATATGACAATTTTGTGAAAAAAAAAAAAGAAAAAAAAAATCTTGATTTTGCAAAGAATTGTGGGAAAAAATGACAACTTCAAAAAACTCACCATGCATCTTTATAAATACCTTGGATCACACCAGTACTTCAGTACCTCAGGTGTGATCAATTTTCAGATATTAGCACCACAGCTTTTGGACTTTCACAAAGATCAAATAATATACACCAATTTGTACTTATTTTTACCAAAGATATGTAGCAGTATAAATTTTGGCCAAAATTTACGAAGAAAAATCACGAATTTGATCAACTTTATAACGGAAACAAAGAAAAATTCATTTTTTTACAGAATTTTCAGTCTTTTTTCTTTTATAGCGCAAAAAATAAAAAACCCAACTGTGATTAAATACCACCAAAAGAAGGCTCTATTTGTGTGAAAAAAGGAAAAAAATTTCATATGGGTACAGTGTTGTATGACTGAGTAATTGTCATAAATTGTCATCAAAATGTGAGAGCACCAAAAGCTGAAAATTGGTCTGGTTAGGAAGGGGGTTTAAGTGCCCAGTTGTTAAGTGGTTAAAAAACATCTGTTTATGTATTACAGGCACTCATCTAGTACCATATATTTATGCAGCGCTTTACATATACATTGTACATTCACATTAGTCCCTGTCCCCAAGGAGCTTACAATCTAAAGCCCCTAACTCACATTCATTCATACACATACTAGGGCCAATTTAGACAGTCATCAATTAACCTACCAGCATGTCTTTGTAGTGTGGGAGGAAACGAGAGTACCCGGAGGAAACCCACACAGGCACAGGGAGAACATGCAAACTCTGTGCAGGTAGTGCCGCGGTTGAAATTTAATTTGAATCGGTGACCCTAGTGCTGCTAGGAAGTGCTAACCACTTAGCCACCATGCTGGTGGGTGAAAACTGTGTGCATCTTGGGTGAAAACATTAATAAATAGACCCCCAGGTAATCCACTCTTTATTCTCCTCTACTCTTCCTTATATTGGCATTTAAAAATAATCCAAACCATGAACAGAAGGCTAGACTAAATGTCTGATGCAGTATAAGAAATGTTGGCAGTTAAATAGTACATGTATTAATACAAATCTCTACCCTAAAGCCAGAGACAGCGAGGAACCAACATTTTCTTAAAGAGGTCAACTGTGGTAGTTTTAGTATACCTTCCCTGCACTCTTTCCAGTGTATATTGCAGGGATACTTTGCGGTATATTATTGCAATTCCCTGCAATTCCCATTAGCAGGGCTTTTTTTCTTAGAGAATAGGTGCAGGTACCCCCTCCCCCCCTTCTGAGTCACCCTTTGTCTTCATGCCCCCCCAACTCTAAGCCATATCCCTTGATTCCACCCCCTACCCACCTCCAAGTACCACCCTGTTTAGAGAATACAGAACCAAGTATCATTTTGTGGTGTAAAAAAGTAATATGTTTGGAATTTGTTAATGATAACAAGAAAGTCGGTAATCGCATTCGAACTTAGAGCACCGCTCAAAGCTGGAGGATTACACTTCTCCCTGCCGGTGTCCAGAATGTGGAAGCAGGCATCAGCATCCTTTGACCAAACCCCGGAGGTAAGGGCGAAACATGTCCGGCACATGGCCGGAGCAGCACTGGTAGCCACCTTTACAACTGAAGCTCTGGGTCAGTTTGAGCAGCGTTTTCATTTTATATAAGAAAGTCAGTAAGATAAATCCCCTGCAGCCAGCAACAATAGACCCCGTCGAGCAACAATATATTCCCCGTGCAATAATAGATTCCCCCAACAATAGATGCTTTCCAGCAACAATAGATCCACCCAGCAACAATAGACAACCCCAACAACAATAGATCCTTCCCAACAACAATAAACCCCACGTTCCAGCTGAAAAAAAGCCCTGCCCATTAATGTTTACCTGGGTGATTTCCTTGTTATGGTCAGAGTGGTGGTCCGACGTATTGGTGACCACAAAAGCTCCATGAGCTCCTTTTAGCGCAGCTTCCAAACTCTTCTCATCGTCCAGATCCCCAGCTACCACCTCTGCGCCGGCTTGCTTCAGTTTTGCAGCAGCTGGTTTGCTGGGGTCCCGGGTCACTGCTCTGACTGCAAAGGTGCAGTCTTCCAATAGAGCACAAGCCACTGAATTACCTTGGGCACCTACGAGAGAAAGTGACCCCCATTAATATAATATCTTAGTTATAATACAAGTGTGGTGGGCAGAGCCAGTGATTGGCTTTTTATTTATCTTAAATAAGCCTTTCTCAACCTTTTCACCCCAGAGGAACCCTTAAATAATTTTAACGTTTTAGGGAACCCCTGTTAAAAATTATTTACTACTACTGCTCACAGTACAGTAGCACGACCAGTAAGTTGTAGCATTAATCATAAAAACTGTGCTCTATCTAATTATGAAATGAAAGTAAAAACAAATTATACCAGAAAGAAAAATAGAGTGAAAATGCCCCCCCCCCCTACATTGAGGGTCAGTGGAGAAATGTCTCCTTAGATTGGATGTCAGTGGAGAAATGTCTCCTTAGATTGGTCGTCAGCAGAGAAGGGTCCCACTTACATTGTAGATCAGCAGAAAATGGCGTCTTACATTTATAGTCAATAAGCCATCTCCCATTGGTGGACAACTAGAGGAAGAATATCCTTTACTTTAGCAATCAGTGGAGACCCCCTCCTTACAAATCCTTAGATTGGCAGTCAGTGGAGCAAAACCCCACTTACATTGTAGGTCAGCAGAGAAGGACGTCTTACATTTATGATCAATGAGCCAAGGGACATCTCCTATTGGTGGACAGCTGGATGAAGAATATATTTTACTTTAGTGATCAGTGGAGAAGCCCCTCAGTCCCTTACATTGATGGTCAGTGAAAAATTGCCTTCTTAGATTGGTGGTCAGTGAAGAAGGGTGCCACTTACATTGTAGTACCTTGTAGGTTAGCAGAGTAGGGCTTCTTACATTTGTGGTCAAAGAGCCAAGGGGCATCTCATATCAATATCTTATACTCCCCCTGCCCCCATAGCTTACATTGATGGTCAGTGGACAAATGTCTTAACAATGGTGGACAATTGGAGGTAAAATGTCCTTTACCCTAGTAGTTATATTAATGATTAGTTAAGGAACCACTAGCAACCTCTAGAGCAGTTGTCTCCAAACTGTGGATTGGGGGCCGGATGTGGCCCTTTGTTTACCTTTATCTAGCCCTTGAGGCACTATTCTACCAACTGATACCAATGACGGAGCACCATTCCCTCTACTGACATCATCAATGGGGTACTATTATTCTCATTGATATCAACAATAGGGCACTATTGTCCTCATTAAAACCAAGGATGGGGCACTGATGCCAGGGCATTTTCTACTCCCATTAACCACAGTCCAGCCCTCCTAAAGCTTGAAGGACAGTAAACTGGCCCTATGCTTAGAAAGTTTGGAGACCCCTGTTCTAGAGGAACCCTAGGCTTCCATGGAACACTGTTGAGAAAGACCGTATTGGGTACTCCAACAGCAAGCTATCACTGGCATAATTCCTGACCACCTGTAAGTTTTGAGTGTTCCTATCCATCTTCATGTGTTCCAGCTCCACCATCTCCGTAATAAAAAAAGTAAAAAACACTGTCAACGAGAGTGAAAGACCCTCAATAGGTGTGCAGGAACTTGCAGAGATTGCACTAATAGAGTCCCATAATGATTAAGACTGTCTAATAGTTGAACTCTGCAGATTGTACCAAACACTGTACTATGAGGTTTGGGTAGATTAATCTACATAGTAACAACCCTACAGGGTAACAGTGCTGACCACTGAGCCTCTGTGCTGTTGCAACATTCAGTCATTTACTTACCAGTGGCCCCAAAAACCACGATGATTTCCTTTCCAGCCATGGTGAATGTGTAAAGAGGCGAGTGGTAATAAATTAACTAGAAGACAAAGAACCCTCAGCTTTATATAAAATTAGGGTGCCCCTCCTTCGCCCACTTGTCTATTCATGCAGCCCATGTGACTCAGCAACGCAAATATATATTCCCAGGCCAAAAAGTTGAAGCTGGTCCAGATCTCCAGATCCAGATCTGCCTGGAATGCAGTGTTTTGTTCTCTGATTCCATAGGCAATTATGTATTGATCCCTGTGCACACAATCCAGGGTGCAGTGTTTTACCTGTGGAAGCCCGCCAGCCAATCAAAACCTTTGTGGTTAAGATGCAGCGCTCTTCCATAACGTTATTGTGGAGGTGATGAGATTGACAAGCAAAAAGAAGGATTATAAATTACTGAAGCAAACAATCAACGGGCATGGTTCTATATGTTAAGAGATATAAGGTTTCAATGTGTGTAATTTAAGATTATCTGTTCATGGAGAAAGTAAAAATTACAAAAAAAAAATAAAAGTTGAACTCCAAGAAAAACAATAAATGTAGGTGAACAATGGCCATCTTGTGGCTTACCTGAAACATGCTCTGCTTTATTTAACCACCTATTTACCACCTATCAATCCATCCATCAAGTTTGGTTAAATAATTCCCCTGGCCCAGCTGCTCTAATTCATACAACTAGCAGCCAATGCCCTCCCCATAGCACAGGGTGACCAGTGGTGTATCAACCCCTCATGGTGCTTAGTCTGTAGTCCTGATGTCATAGATCAGTGGTTCTCAACCCTTCTAGTGCCGTGACCCTTTGATAAAATTTCCCAACTTGTGGGGACCCCTAACAGTAAAAATATTTTCGTAGCGTGGGTTTTCAGCACCCAAGGCAAGACAAGTAATTTGCACCCCTAACCCACGGACATTTAGCGCTCCCTGAGTCCCTTCCACTCGTACAATATTAAAATCCCTTATGGTACATTTTAGGATGTACCATTCTTTCTCTTTGTTCTCCTTTCCTTCCCTTTTATCTCTCTCTTTCCTAATTTCTTGTTTTTTTTTCCCCCATCCCTCTCTCTAGCCGCCTTTCTTGTTCTTTCTCTTATAGGGCGTATACACGGTCGGATTTTGTTCGGACATTCAGACAACAAAATCCATGGATTTTTTCCGACGGATGTTGGCTCAAACTTGTCTTGCATACACACGGTCACACAAAGTTGTCGGAAAATCCGATCGTTCTGAACGCGGTGACGTAAAACACGTACGTCGGGACTATAAACGGGGCAGTGGCCAATAGCTTTCATCTCTTTATTTATTCTGAGCATGCGTGGCACTTTGTCCGTCGGATTTGTGTACCCACGATCGGAATTTCCGACAACGGATTTTGTTGTCGGAAAATTTTATCTCCTGCTCTCCAACTTTGTGTGTCGGAAAATCCGATGGAAAATGTCCGATGGAGCCCACACACGGTCGGAATTTCCGACAACACGCTCCGATCGGACATTTTCCATCGGAAAATCCGACCGTGTGTACGGGGCATTATTCTTTCTCTCCCTTTTCTTTGTTCCTCCCCCTCTTTTCCTCTCCCTTCCATGTATTCTCTATTTTTATTCCTTCTCTTACTCCTTGGTGGGGGTGGGATGAGTGGCGGGGAGTTGGGATGAGTGGCAGTGCTGGTGGGGAGTTCTGATTAGCCAACTTTGATGCTCTTGATCAAGTCATCTGCTGATCTGTAATACAAGTGTGGTGGGCAGAGCCAGTCCTTGTTTTTTTATTTATCTTAGATCAGCCTTTCTCAACCTTTTCACCCGAGAGGAACCCTTAAATAATTTTAACGTTTTAGGGAACCCCTGTTAGAAATTATTTACTACGACTGCTCACAGTACAGTAGCACAACCAGTAAGTTGTAGCATTAATCAGAAAAACTGTGCTCTATCTAATCATGAAGTAAAAACAAATTATACTTACCAGAAAGAAAAAAAAGAGTGAAAATGCCCCCCCCCCCCCCCAAATTGAGAGGCAGTGGAGAAATGTCTTCTTAGATTGGATGTCAGTGGAGAAATGTCTCCTTAGAGTGGTCATCAGCAGAGAAGGGTCCCACTTACATTGTAGATCAGCAGAAAAGGACTTCTTACATTTATAGTCAATGAGCCGAGAGACATCTCCCATTGGTGGACAACTAGAGGAAGAATATCCTTTACTTTACTTTAGCAATCAGTGGAGATCCCCTCCTTACATATCCTTAGATTGTCAGTCAGTGGAGAAAAACCCCACATACATTGTAGGTCAGCAGAGAAGGACGTCTTACATTTATGATCAATGAGACAAGGGTCATCTCATATGGGTGGACAGCTGGATGAAGAATATATTTTACTTTAGTGATCAGTGGAGAAGCCCCTCACTCCCTTACATTGATGGTCAGTGAAAAAATGCCTTCTTAGATTGTTGGTCAGTGAAGAAGGGTCCCACTTACACTGTAGTTCAGCTGAGTAGGGCTTTTTACATTTATGGTCAAAGAGCCAAGGGGCATCTCATATCAATATCTTTTACTCCCCCTGCCCCCATAGCTTACATTGATGGTCAGTGGACAAATGTCTTTACAATGGTGGAAAATTGGAGGTAAAATGTCCTTTACCCCAGTGGTTACATTAATGATTAGTCAAGGAACCACTAGCAACCTCTACAGCAGTTGTCTCCAAACTGTGGATTGGGGGTCGGATGTGGGCCTTTGTTTACCTTTATCCAGCCCTTGAGGCACTATTCCACCAACTGATACCAATAATGGGGCACTATTCTTCTCATTGATATCAACAATAGGGCACTATTGCCCCCAATAAAAGCAAGGGTGGGGCACTGATGCCAGGGCATTTTCTACTCCCACTGACCACAGTCCAGCCCTCCTAAAGCTTGAAGGACAGTAAACTGGCCCTATGCTTAGAAAGTTTGGAGACCCCGGTACTAGAGGAACCCTAGGCTTCCATAGAACCCTGTTGAGAAAGACCGTATTGGGTACTCCAACAGCAGGCTCTCCCTGCCATAATTCCTGACCACCAGTGTTCCTATTCATCTTCATGTGTTCCAGCTCCACCATTTACATCCTCCGTAATAAAAAAGTAAAAAAACACTGTCAATGAGAGTGAAAGACCCTCAACAGGTACAACAGGTGTGCAGGAACTTGCAGAGATTGCACTATGATTGAAGAGACTGTCTAATAGTTGAACTCTGCAGGTTGTACTAAACACTGTACTATGAGGTTTGGATAGATTGTAGATTAATCTATATAGTAACAACCCTACAGGGTAACAGTGCTGACCACTGAGCCTCTGTGCTGTTGCGATATTCAGTCATTTACTTACCAGTGGCCCCAAAAACCACGATGATTTCCTTTCCAGCCATGGTGAATGAGTTAAGAGGCGAGTGGTAATAAATTAACCAGAAGACAAAGAACCCTCAGCTTTATATAAAATTAGGGTGCCCCTCCTTCGCCCACTTGCTATTCATGCCGCCCATGTGACTCAGCAACGCAAATATATATTCCCAGGCCAAAAAGTTGAAGCTGGTCCAGATCTCCAGATCCAGATCTGCCCGGAATGCAGCGTTTTGTTCTCTGATTCCATAGCCAATTATGTATTGATCCCTGTGCACACAATCCAGGGTGCAGTGTTTTACCTGTGGAAGCCCGCCAACCAATGGAAACCTTCGTGGTTAAGATGCAGCGCTCTTCCGTAACGTTATTGTGGAGGTGATGAGATTGACGGGCAAAAAGAAGGATTATAAATTACTGAAGCAAACAATCAATGGGCATGGTTCTATATGTTAAGACAAATAAGGTTTCAATGTGTGTAATTTAAGATTATCTGTTCATGGAGAAAGTAAAAATTACAAAAAAAAATTAAAGTTGAACTCCAAGAAAAACAATAAATGTAGGTGAACAATGGCCATCTTGTGGCTCACCTGAAACTTGCTCTGCTTTTATTTAACCACCTATTTACCACCTATCAATCCATCCATCAAGTTTGGTTAAATAATTCCCCTGGCCCTGCTGCTCTAATTCATACAAGTAGCAGCCAATGCCCTCCCCATAGCACAGGGTGAGCAGTGGTGTATCAACCCCTCATGGTGCTTGCTTGGTCTGTAGTCCCGATGTCATAGATCAGTGGTTCTCAACCTTGCTAGTGCTGTGACCCCTTGATAAAATTTCCCAAGTTGTGGGGACCCCTAACAGTAAAACTATTTTTGTAGTGTGGGTTGTCTGCACCCAAGGCAAGACAAGTAATTTGCACCCCTAACCCACGGACATTTAGCGCTCCCTGAGTCCCTTCCACTGGTACAATATTAAAATCCCTTATGGTACATTTTAGGATGTACCGCTCTTTCTCTTTTTTCTCCTTGGTTTTTTTCCCCCATCCCTCTCTCTAGCCGTCTTTCTTGTTCTTTCTCTCCCTTTTTCTTTGTTCCTCCCTCTCTTTTCCTCTCTCTTCCATGTATTCTCTATTTTTATTCCTTCTCTTACTCTTTGGTGGAGGTGGGGGTGGGATGAGTGGGAGTGCTGGGGGGGGGGGTTCTGATCAGCCAACTTAGGTGCTCTTGATCAAGGTCATCTGCTGATCTGAGAACTGTAGTGGGGACTTTTGGTGGCAACTATAATAAGAGGTAGTGTTACTCACTGTGTCTCCGGCTTCACTATGTCCAGTGGTGGCCCGTGCACTGTGGGCGCACGGGCGCGGCCCCCCCCCCCCCAATCCATGCACCCTGCCCCTTTCAGGACGCTGGACGCATGGATTCCTTTGGCAGGGGCAGGAGGGGGTGGTACATTTTAAAGCACCTGATTAGAGCCAGAGGCTCTAATAGGCTTCAAAATAGGGTGGGCTCGGGGCTCAGAGGGTGCGCCCTGATCCCACCCAATTGTGTGACCATAGCGAATTAATTTTCACTATTTTCACACTAACCTTCCTCCCCGCCAATCAGGAGGCAGGACGTTAGACCTGCTTCCCGATTGGCCAAAGTGCCAGGCCACCCTATTGGATGCCTGGTGCTTCGGAAGAGGATCGAGGAGACACAGGCTGGAGCCACCACTCTGAGAGGACAGTGCTGCGGTAAGTCCCATCGGCTCTGTCAGAGCCATGATCCGTGCGCTGGGGGGGTGCCGGAGCAGCGATCATTTGATGGGCAAGTGGCTGCATACAATGGGCACAATGGCTGCATATAATGGGCACAATAGCTGCATTTGATGGACACAGGTGGCTGCGTATGATGGGCACAGGTGGCTGCATTTGATGGGCAAGTGGCTGCATATCATGGGCACAATGGCTGCGTTTGATGGGCACAGGTGGCTGCATATTATGGGCACAATGGCTGCATTTGATGGGCACAGGTGGCTGCATTTCATGGGTACAGGTGGCTGCATATGATGGGCACAAGTGGCTGCATATGAGGGGCACAAGTGGATGCATATGATGGGCACAAGTAGCTGCATTTGATGAGCACAGGTGACTGCATATGATGGGCACAAGTGGCTGCGTTTGATGGGCACAAGTGGCTGCGTTTGATGGGCACAAGTGGCTGCATTTGATGGGCACAGGTGGCTGCATATGATGGGCACAAGTGGCTGCATATGATGGGCACAAGTGGCTGCGTTTGGTGGGCACAAGTGCTGCATTTGATGGGCAAGTGGCTGCATATGATGGGCACAGGTGGCTGCATATGATAGGCACAGGTGGCTGCATTTGATGGGCACATGTGGCTGCATTTGATAGGCACATGTGGCTGCATTTGATGGGCACAGGTGGCTGCATATGATGGGTACAGGTGGCTGTATATGATAGGCACAGGTGGCTGCATATGATGGGCACAGGTGGCTACGTTTGTTGGGCACAAGTGGCTGCATTTGATGGGCACAGTGAGGCTGCAATTGATGGAGGGGGGTGTTTCAGTATTTTTTAGTTTGTTTGCGCCCCCCCCCCCAAAAAAAAAATGTTGAGCACCAGCCGCCACTGACTCTGTCTCTGACTTTGTGGTGTCTCGCAGCAGCGACACCTATGCCGAAATCAGGAGATAGGGTCTCCTCAAGCCCCTCCCATTTCACATTCCTCACCAGTCAGCTGACCTCTAGTTCTTGCCCCCCAGCCATGCTGTCAACTGAATGGGCGGCTGTGAAGAGGCTGTGAAGAGGTTGTGTGGGCGGCCGTGGGCTCCAGGGACAGCCCCATACCTCCCAACTTTTTGAGATGGGAATGAGGGACACCTATCAGCAAAAGTATACAGGCATAGGACACACCCCTGGTCACGTCCCCTTAAAGGAGAATTGTACATGAAAAGAAGATTGGGTAAACCCACAAGGGCTTTTTTTACCACTTCTATTCCTTTATATTGGCTTTTGGAATTTACAAATGCAGCAATTTAGAAATCAGATGAAAGGTTTAGTGCTGGAAAACACTTTTTGATAGATATAAAGTGCATTTTATATACATCTATATAGATCAGAGCAAAATGAGGGACAAATAAGGAGGAAAGAGGGACAGAGGGACGTTGCTCCAAATCAGGGACAGTTGGGAGCTATGCAGCCCTGCTGGGCGACCGCAAAAAGGCAGGAGAGTGGCGCGGGCTTCAGGAACAGCCCAGGATTCGGTGACCCCTTGGCAAATCATCAGTCGAGAACCACTGTCATAGATAGAGTAGGTGGGTTCTTTCTGCAGATCCCCTTAAGTCTTTATCTGCCCGTAAATGCACCCACTGGCTAATGGTCTGGGGTCACTGGAAGGCAATGACGTTCTGAGGTCACTGGAAGGCAATGACGTTCTGAGGTCACTGGAAGGCAATGACGATCTGGGGTCACTGGGAGGCAATGACGCTCTGGGGTCACTGGAAGGCAATGACGATCTGGGGTCACTGGGAGGCAATGACGCTCTGGGGTCACTGGGAGGCAATGACGCTCTGGGGTCACTGGGAGGCAATGACGCTCTGGGGTCACTGGGAGGCAATGACGATCTGGGGTCACTGGGAGGCAATGACGATCTGGGGTCACTGGGAGGCAATGACGCTCTGGGGTCACTGGGAGGCAATGACGCTCTGGGGTCACTGGGAGGCAATGACGATCTGGGGTCACTGGGAGGCAATGACGCTCTGGGGTCACTGGGAGGCAATGACGCTCTGGGGTCACTGGGAGGCAATGACGCTCTGGGGTCACTGAGAGGCAATGACGCTCTGGGGTCACTGGGAGGCAATGACGCTCTGGGGTCACTGGGAGGCAATGACGATCTGGGGTCACTGGAAGGCAATGACGCTCTGGGGTCACTGGAAGGCAATGTCGCTCTGGGGTCACTGGAAGGCAATGTCGCTCTGGGGTCACTGGGAGGCAATGACGCTCTGGGGTCACTGGGAGGCAATGACGCTCTGGGGTCACTGGGAGGCAATGACGCTCTGGGGTCACTGGGAGGCAATGACGATCTGGGGTCACTGGGAGGCAATGACGATCTGGGGTCACAGGGAGGCAATGACGCTCTGGGGTCACTGGGAGGCAATGACGATCTGGGGTCACTGGAAGGCAATGACACTCTGGGGTCACTGGAAGGCAATGACGATCTGGGGTCACTGGGAGGCAATGACGCTCTGGGGTCACTGGGAGGCAATGACGCTCTGGGGTCACTTGAAGGCAATGACGCTCTGGGGTCACTGGGAGGCAATGACGATCTGGGGTCACTGGGAGGCAATGACGATCTGGGGTCACTGGGAGGCAATGACGCTCTGGGGTCACTGGGAGGCAATGACGATCTGGGGTCACTGGGAGGCAATGACGATCTGGGGTCACTGGGAGGCAATGACGCTCTGGGGTCACTGGGAGGCAATGACGATCTGGGGTCACTGGGAGGCAATGACGCTCTGGGGTCACTGGGAGGCAATGACGCTCTGGGGTCACTTGAAGGCAATGACGCTCTGGGGTCACTGGGAGGCAATGACGATCTGGGGTCACTGGGAGGCAATGACGATCTGGGGTCACTGGGAGGCAATGACGCTCTGGGGTCACTGGGAGGCAATGACGATCTGGGGTCACTGGGAGGCAATGACGATCTGGGGTCACTGGGAGGCAATGACGATCTGGGGTCACTGGGAGGCAATGACGCTCTGGGGTCACTGGGAGGCAATGACGATCTGGGGTCACTGGGAGGCAATGACGATCTGGGGTCACTGGGAGGCAATGACGATCTGGGGTCACTGGGAGGCAATGACGATCTGGGGTCACTGGGAGGCAATGACGCTCTGGGGTCACTGGGAGGCAATGACGCTCTGGGGTCACTGGAAGGCAATGACGCTCTGGGGTCACTGGGAGTCAATGACGCTCTGGGGTCACTGGGAGGCAATGACGCTCTGGGGTCACTGGGAGGCAATGACGCTCTGGGGTCACTGGGAGGCAATGACGATCTGGGGTCACTGGAAGGCAATGACGCTCTGGGGTCACTGGGAGGCAATGACGATCTGGGGTCACTGGGAGGCAATGACGCTCTGGGGTCACTGGGAGGCAATGACGCTCTGGGGTCACTGGGAGGCAATGACGCTCTGGGGTCACTGGGAGGCAATGACGCTCTGGGGTCACTGGGAGGCAATGACGATCTGGGGTCACTGGAAGGCAATGACGCTCTGGGGTCACTGGGAGGCAATGACGATCTGGGGTCACTGGGAGGCAATGACGATCTGGGGTCACTGGAAGGCAATGACGCTCTGGGGTCACTGGGAGGCAATGACGCTCTGGGGTCACTGGGAGGCAATGACGCTCTGGGGTCACTGGGAGGCAATGACGCTCTGGGGTCACTGGGAGGCAATGACGATCTGGGGTCACTGGAAGGCAATGACGCTCTGGGGTCACTGGGAGGCAATGACGCTCTGGGGTCACTGGGAGGCAATGACGATCTGGGGTCACTGGAAGGCAATGACGCTCTGGGGTCACTGGGAGGCAATGACGCTCTGGGGTCACTGGGAGGCAACGATGTCCAGGGGTCACTGTAGGGGCAACAACGCCCCAGAGTCACGCCAATGCCCAGCAGGCAGAAATCTCTAGAAGGTTTATTTTGTTAATCACAGAAATTTGCTCACAATTAGAAATTGGGAGGAGAAAATGAAGGGGGAGGAGCTCCAGTGAGGACAGTTACAAGGGGAGGAGTGACCAGAGGCTGAGGGTGAACTGAGAGTATACTGGTTGGTGGGAGATGCAAGACCCAGGGCTGGAGCGGTTCTCCTCCACTCCGCCCCTTCCTTGCTACTCTTGCACACTATTAGCGCCCCCTATGCGCCTCTAAATGTATAGCACCCCCCTATAAGCCGTGGTCGCTAGAACGTCACAGTCCAGGCCCCGCCCCTCATTCCCCGCTCTGCATACAGTACACACTGTGGGCGGAGATTATCTGTAAAAATAAAGCTTTGGAGAGGAAAAAAAAAAAAACAAAGCGCAGTGACAGATGTTCTGGCCACGCCTCCTCGCGGCTGCCTGTTGCCATGGGAGCGGGTGTTTCCGGTGTGCGGCCTGTTCCTGCGTCACCCGGGAGTTGTGTCCAAGCTGAGAAGAGCGGGGAGCGGACACAGAGAGTATCCGGTGAGGAGAGGGCTCTATATTGATATCATTGAATGTATGGGGGAGGAGGACTACAACTCCCAGCATGCCTCCATAGTAGAAGAACCACAAATCCCAGCATGCCCGGGGGGGAGGGGGGCACAACACTCAGCATGCCCATTGTACCACTAAACCCTCAGCATGTTTAGGGTGCCACAACTCCCAGCATGCCCAGGGTGCCACGACTCTCCAGATGCCAAGGGTGGCACAACTCTCTGCATGCCAAAGGTGCCACGACTCTCCAGATGCCAAGGGTGGCACAACTCTCTGCATGCCAAAGGTGCCACGACTCTCCAGATGCCAAGGGTGGCACAACTCTCTGCATGCCAAAGGTGCCACGACTCTCCGGATGCCCAGGGTGGCACAACACTCCGGATGCCCAGGGTGGCACAACACTCCGGATGCCCAGGGTGGCACAACACTCCGGATGCCCAGGGTGGCACAACACTCCGGATGCCCAGGGTGGCACAACACTCGGCATGCCAAAAGTGCACGACTCTCCAGATGCCCAGGGTGGCACAACACTCGGCATGCCCAGGGTGGCACAACACTCGGCATGCCAAAGGTGCCACGACTCTCCGGATGCCCAGGGTGGCACAACACTCGGCATGCCCAGGGTGGCACAACACTCGGCATGCCAAAGGTGCCACGACTCTCGGCATGCCCAGGGTGGCACAACACTCGGCATGCCCAGGGTGGCACAACACTCAGCATGCCCAGGGTGGCACAACACTCAGCATGCCCAGGGTGGCACAACACTCAGCATGCCCAGGGTGGCACAACACTCGGAATGCCCAGGGTGGCACGACTCTCCGGAATCACAGGGTGGCATAACACTCGGCATACCCAGGGTGGCACAACTCTTGGCATGCCAAAAGTGCCAAGACTCTCCGGATGCCCAGGGTGCCACAACTCTCCAGATGCCCAGGGTGCCACAACTCTCGGCATGCCCAGAACTCTAATTTCCAGAAATGGTAGGAGCGCTAACATGTGCCATCATGCCCGGGAAGCCAACGGTCTCCATCTCCCATATTGCCCAGCAGCAGAACCACCATATCTTCAGTAATGCCCAGCAGCGGGGAGGGGGGAGTCCCAAGGTTGTCCCTCGCTGGCATCCGTATCTTCTTCCATCATAATTAACCAGTGCAGGATGATGTCACTTCCACACAGGAGTACAGAAAACTGCAAACAGGCACGTAGGTTTATTTTATTGCAGAAGAAACATTGCAGGAGATTTACTCGAACTGGTGTACACAGAATCTGGTGCAGCTGTGCATGGTAACCAATCAGATTTCAGCTTCAGCTTGTTCAATTAAGCTTTGACTAAATGATCTGGAAGCTGATTGGTTGCTATGCAGAGCTGCACTAGATTGTGTGTGTGTCAGTTTTAGTAAATCTCCCCCATTGCATGTCTCTTGTACAATAAAGAGTCTACCTGCTCCCAGGTGTTGTGCTTTGTTTTGTTTTTAGACTTTCGTTTTTGCTTTAAAAGATAAGTTCACCTTTGTTCACTTTTTTTTTCTTTTCTTATTTCCAGCTCCCCTCTGTACTAATATACCATTAATGTACTTCTTTTGCAAAAATAAAACAGCTTTCCATTAATTCTACATCTGCTTACCTCACTCCCTTCATAGCGGTTTAAACACACTGCTCCATTACTTCTGCCTTACTTCCCGGACAGACTTTAGGTCATGACACAGGAAGGAGTTGACCAGCTGATCTCATTACCACATCATCTACCCTCAGCTGGTCAGCTCCTTCCTGTGTCATGACCTAAAGTCTGTCCGGGAAGTAAGGCAGAAGTAATGGAGCAGTGTGTTTAAACCGCTATGAAGGGAGTGAGGTAAGCAGATGTAGAATTAATGGAAAGCTGTTTTATTTTTGCAAAAGAAGTACATTAACGGTTTATTGGTACATAGGGGAGCTGGAATTTAGAAAAAGTTAAAAAAAGGTAAACTTGGCCTAAGGTCTCTGCACATAGGGTCTCTTTGATCCGGGCATATAGGGTGTCTGCACGTAGGGTCTCCTTGATCCGGGCACATAGGGTCTCTTTGATCCGGGCACATAGGATCTCTGCACGTAGGGTCTCCTTGATCCGGGCACATAGGGTCTCTTTGATCCGGGCACATAGGATCTCTGCACATAGGGTCTCCTTGATCCGGGCACATAGGGTCTCTTTGATCTGGGCACATAGGGTCTCTGCACGTAGGTTCTCTTTAATCCGGTCACATAGGGTCTCTTTGATCCGGCCACATAGGGTCTCTTTGATCCGGCCACATAGGGTCTCTTTGATCCGGCCACATAGGGTCTCTTTGATCCGGCCACATAGGGTCTCTTTGATCCGGCCACATAGGGTCTCTTTGATCTGGCCACATAGGGTCTCTTTGATCCGGCTACATAGGGTCTCTTTGATCCGGCCACATAGGGTCTCTTTGATCCGGGCACATAGGGTCTCTTTGATCCGGGCACATAGGATCTCTTTGATCCGGGCACATAGAATCTCTGCACGTAGGGTCTCTTTGATCCGGGGCACATAGGGTCTCTTTGATCCGGGGCACATAGGGTCTCTTTGATCCAGAAACATATTGTCTCTGCACATAGGGTCTCTTTGATCCGAGCACATAGGGTCTCTTTGATCCAGAAACATATTGTCTCTGCACATAGGGTCTCTTTGATCCAGGCACATAGGGTCTCTTTGATCCAGAAACATATTGTCTCTGCACGTAGGGTCTCTTTGATCCGGGCACGTAGGGTCTCTTTGATCCGGGCACGTAGGGTCTCTTTGATCCGGGCACATAGGGTCTCTTTGATCCGGGCACATAGGGTCTCTTTGATCCGGGCACATAGGGTCTCTTTGATCCGGGCACATAGGGTCTCTTTGATCCGGGCACATAGGGTCTCTGCACGTAGGGTCTCTTTGATCCGGTCACATAGGGTCTCTTTGATCCGGGCACATAGGGTCTCTTTGATGCGGGCACATAGGATCTCTGCACGTAGGGTCTCTTTGATCCGGGCACATAGGATCTCTGCACGTAGGGTCTCCTTGATCCGGGCACATAGGGTCTCTGCACTTAGGTTCTCTTTGATCCGGTCACATAGGGTCTCTTTGATCCGGGCACATAGGGTCTCTTTGATCCGGCCACATAGGGTCTCTGCACGTAGGTTCTCTTTGATCCGGGCACATAGGGTCTCTTTGATCCGGCCACATAGGGTCTCTTTGATCCGGCCACATAGGGTCTCTTTGATCCGGCCACATAGGGTCTCTTTGATCCGGCCACATAGGGTCTCTTTGATCCGGCCACATAGGGTCTCTTTGATCCGGCCACATAGGGTCTCTTTGATCCGGCCACATAGGGTCTCTTTGATCCGGCCACATAGGGTCTCTTTGATCCGGGCACATAGGGTCTCTTTGATCCGGGCACATAGGGTCTCTTTGATCCGGGCACATAGAATCTCTGCACGTAGGGTCTCTTTGATCCGGGGCACATAGGGTCTCTTTGATCCGGGCACATAGAATCTCTGCAGGTAGGGTCTCTTTGATCCGGGGCACATAGGGTCTCTTTGATCCGGGGCACATAGGGTCTCTTTGATCCAGAAACATATTGTCTCTGCACATAGGGTCTCTTTGATCCAGGCACATAGGGTCTCTTTGATCCAGAAACATATTGTCTCTGCACGTAGGGTCTCTTTGATCCGGGCACATAGGGTCTCTTTGATCCGGGCACATAGGGTCTCTTTGATCCGGGCACATAGGGTCTCTTTGATCCGGGCACATAGGGTCTCTTTGATCCGGGCACATAGGGTCTCTTTGATCCGGGCACATAGGGTCTCTTTGATCCGGGCACATAGGGTCTCTTTATTCCGGGCACATAGGGTCTCTTTGATCCGGGCACATAGGGTCTCTTTGATCCGGGCACATAGGGTCTCTTTGATCCGGGCACATAGGGTCTCTTTGATCCAGAAACATAGGTTCTCTGCGCGTAGGGTCTCTTTGATCCAGGCACATAGGGTCTATGCACATAAGGTCTCTGATCCGTGCTTGTGGGATCTCTTTGATCCGGGCACATAGGGTCTCTGCACGTAGGATCTCTTTGATCCAAGCAAATAGGGTCTCCTTGATCCAGAAACATAGGGTCTATGCACATAGGGTCTCTTTGATCCAGAAACATATTGTCTCTGCACGTAAGGTCTCCTTGATGCGGGCACATAGAGTCTCTTTGATCCGGGCACATAGGGTCTCTTTGATCCGGGCACATAGGGTCTCTTTGATCCGGGCACATAGGATCTCTTTGATCCGGGCACATAGGGTTTCTTTGATCCGGGCACATAGGGTTTCTTTGATCCGGGCACATAGGGTTTCTTTGATCCGGGCACATAGGGTTTCTTTGATCCGGGCACATAGGGTCTCTTTGATCCAGAAACATAGGGTCTCTTTGATCCAGGCACATAGGGTCTATGCACATAAGGTCTCTGATCCGTGCTTGTGGGATCTCTTTGATCTGGGCACATAGGGTCTCTGCACGTAGGATCTCTTTGATCCAAGCAAAAAGGGTCTCCTTGATCCAGAAACATAGGGTCTATGCACATAGGGTCTCTTTGATGCGGGCACATAGGATCTCTGCATGTAGGGTCTTTTTGATCCGGGCACATAGGGTCTCTGATGCGTGCTTGTGGGATCTCTTTGATCCGGACACATAGGGTCTCTGCACGTAGGATCTCTTTGATCCAAGCAAATAGGGTCTCCTTGATCCAGAAACATAGGGTCTATGCACATAGGGTCTCTTTGATGCGAGCACATACGATCTCTGCACGTAGGGTCTCCTTGATCCGGGCACATAGGGTCTCTGATCCTTGCTTGTGGGGTCTCTTTGATCCAGGCATGTAGGACAGGTTGACTGTTCACTTAGTATAATTAGCTGAGTCACTATTTTCCTGGTTCAGACAAAGCAGACAAATAAACCCCGTGGTGATATGAGTTGAGGACGGCCGTCCCTGCCGGGCTGGTTAATGAGTAGGTGCGTTCAGCTGTTTGTCACCTGCTTACGTGACAAAACCTGAGAGGCATCCAGAATGGGTGGCAGTGGGTGAAAGGGAAAGAGCCATATAGTGCTGAGTATCCAGTGTACAGTCACACCGCAGTGCCGGTCAGAGGATAGAGTTTGGCTTTGTCATCCTGTAGGGGAAGTGATTACAAAGGATTAGGTGGTGGGGGGTGGTCAGTAGCCGGGTGGAAGGGGCAGAAGAATGCTAGGTCTTCTCTTAATTAGTACCAGGAGGCCCTATTGGATTACGTTACTCTTGTGTTGTTTTGCTCGTGTGTCCCAGTGATTGCAGCAGAAGTCGTTTCCTTTGTCCGTTGTCTAGCGCTGGCTTGACCTCATTCTGCTATTTCATTCAGAACGGACTGTAGATTGAGAGTCATGGCTCCAGACAAGCTGGATGGAGAGCAGCAAGAAGAAAACAGTCTTTATGCAGCGGCTACAAGAGAAGAGGAAGAAGAGCAAGATCTGAGGTGAGAAGCTGCACCCTGTCCCACAGTTCTTTGTATACTTGTGTCTGGATTGTTACCCGTGTCAGCACATCATTGTTTCCTGAGTTTCTACATACATAGGGAGCACAAGCTGTACTTGGTAAACAGAGCAGTGGTGTAGAGCGGTGGTCCTCAGACCTCAAATACTCCCAGCAGGCCATGTTTTGGGAACTTCCCTTAGATAAAATAGCTCTTATCAATACCATGTCACCGATATTGATTTAAAGCAGCTGTGCAAAGTAAAGGAAAACCTGAAAACATGGCCCGTTGGGGGTACTTGAGGACTGAGGTTGAGAACAACTGGTGTAGAGCTCCCCCACAATGTGTGTGTGATACAGATATAGACTACTATGGGGGGAACTCATCACAACCAGCTCTGCATAGTAACCAATCAGCTTCTATCTTCAGTTTGTTCAGTTAACCACTTGACAACTGGGCACTTAAACCCCCTTCGTAACCAGACCAATTTTCAGCTTTCGGTGCTCTCACACTTTGAATGACAATTACTCAGTCATGCAACACTGTACCCATATGAAATTTTTGTCCTTTTTTTCACACAAATTTCTTTCTTTTGGTGGTATTTAATCACCACTGGGTTTTTAATTTTTTTTTGCACTATAAATCAAAAAAGACTGAAAATTCAGTAAAAAAAAAAAATCTTTGTTTCTGTTAAAATTTATTGGCAGAGTATTGCACAGTATGGGCACAGAGCAGCGCTGTGGGCACTACAGATCCAGCCCACAGCACTGTACAGATCGATACAGAAAGGGGAGGGAAGGAACTGGCGTCATGACACGACGCCAGTTTGTTTACAAGTGATCGCTTTGACGGAGCGATCATCGGGTAAACGGCTGCTACAAGCGGCCATTTACAGCAATCCGTGATGCGCCGGGTCTTGTGGACCCGGCGGTCACGGATGTTTGCGGGAGCTGGGGCGCGAGAGCGACATTCTGGAAGGATGTCCATGGACACCCACCAAGAATAAGCCGACCGCGCTGTAGCCTAGCCGTCTTTCGGCTATGGGCTGGTCGGCAAGTGGTTAAAGTAGTGTTAAACCGTTTAGCATTCTTATTTTTATTGTTTTAGTTCCAACGCATCGAGCGCAACAAAATATACATATTGAACTATTTACTAAAATTCTTCCCCAGGAATTGCAGTTTACAACTTTCAATCCTGAAGGCTCCTGCTCTCTCAGTGCAGCTTTCCCCGAGCTTCTTTTCATCCCAGGAAAGGATAAAAAGGTGGACAGTGCATTCTCCAATCAGGCTGTTGGCTTGTAGAAGGGAGGGTGTGCAGGACAGTGCCTTGTCATCCTAGGCTACAGGGTTATGTGTTTTCTATTGATGCACACAGTGTAGAAAGACAGAACTGTAGTCCTTGCATGCAAGGGTGGCTCTGTAAGATGCTGCAAGAAAGGAGCCAACCTGAAACAAGAAACCTGGGGGCAGCGGTCACAGCCTCAGCTTCAACTGAAACATAGGCAGGGATTAAAAGATAAAGAAGCTGCTCGCTCATTAAGTGATTAGGTCAGCTGCTGAAAGTGCTTCAAAACTGAGGATTTAATATCACTAAGCATTGAAAATAAAACATAGAAGCTGATTGGTTGCCATGCACAGCTGCTCCAGATTCTGGTTGCTCCAGTTCATTACAGTGCTATTCTCATGCTGCCTACACTGACAGCAACACAAAAAGCAACGTGGGCTTATGTAAATTTGCTATAAAAAATGCTTACAGGCAAAAAAAAAATAAAATAAAAAAATTAATTTAGATTTGCTTATTTCTTTGCTGCCTCTCACTGCAAGCAGCGATATAATTTGTTGCATCACTTTTTTTCATTTTGAATAGAGTAAAGGGTCAGTTCACACCGGAACGCAGTGCAGGAAAGGCGTATTCCATTCCATTTTCCGCAATGCACTAAAATTACTGCCTTTGTGATCCAATGTGGGTGCCAATGTAATTGTAACAAGAAACCAAATACAGACCGCAAACCTGGTGCACTTGTGGGCACCAGATGGCATTGTACCACAGTACCATGCAATTTGTTGCAGCGCATTTTTTTTTTTTTTTTTACAATCAAATCATCTCTTTTAAGATGCATGCACTACTTTTTATGTGTTCCAGTGCAATTTGCAGCTCATACGAATGAACAGGTTGCAAAATCACACCGCATAGGTACGCAGACCACATTTCTGTGCAGTTCAGGTGTGAACTAGCCCTATGGGAGGATTTTAACTGCTGTTCTTTTTTTTACCTATTTTGGGGAGATTTCCCTTCACTTCCTGTCCCATAGCCAAAACAGGAAGTGAGAAGAAATCCCTCCAAAGTGACGGAATCTCTGGTTGTCACCAGAACTAGTGTCCCCCATTACAAGATTTCCCCTCTATTACTGTTTTGGTGGCAACTAAAAATTTGGCATTACCTTTTCCTTTAGTATTGCTTTAATAACGGTAAACAGGACAATTAAAAAGGAGCAAGCGTCGTAACGGGGGCGGAGACAGCAAATAAAAAAACAGGAGTTGTAGCCCCTCTCATCTATCCAAATCAAAAAAAAAAAAATTGCTTTAAAACTTAAGGCTTTGATCATATTGTTTTTGTTTCAAGCCTTTAATGATGTTGTTTGCTCTTGGTGAGAGAGTCTGGTGTGTCTGGTGAGAGCAAGTCAGAGCCTGCCTGGACAGTATTCTTCTCTGACTTTTATTTCACTAACCGTTTAAGAGTCCTAAGCAGCAAACCTTCAACCATTACCATATTTTATAGAGTGTAATGGGGAGTAAAAAACAGGTCTACATCCACTTAGAACCGAAGATAAACGTAATGAATGAACTCTAGATTGCTTGTAACAAGTATATTACACAGGCGATAAAAGAAACGGCATACTCTTGTAGAAATTTCAGAATGATAAAAACTCCTTTTCCTAATTAACCATCTAAGGTCCGCCCTATAACCGTTTTACTGCTACAGGGTGGCCGCTGTGTGCCGGATCACGTGTGTGTGTGTGTGTGTGTATACGTGATCCCACACTTCCAGGTAGGGGATGCGCATGCACACTGGCGGTGGCTCTCTTCCACTGTCATTATACACAGCGGAAGCTCACTGGCAGGTGCAGAACGCTCGACGTCCGCCGGCACTCGCCGATCGCTGGGCAGAGAGACAGAACTGCGATCTGCCTATGTAAACAAGGGAATAAAATCCATCTCTTCCCCTAGTAAATGCACCTCACACAGTACATTAAAACACAGGCTAGGTACACAGTTAACTCTTTGATGGCCCCTGATGTTAACCCTTTCCCAGCCAGTGTCGTTAGTACAATGACGGTGCATATTTTTAGCACTGATCACTGTATTTGTGTTGCTGGTTCCTGCAAAGTGTCAATTGGTGTCTGGTTGTTCGCCGCAATATCGCAGTCCCGCTATAAGTCGCTGATCACTGCCATTACTAGTAAAAAAAAAAAAAAAAAAATCCTATAGTTTGTAGACGCTATAACTTTTGTGCAAACCAATCAATCTACGCTTACTGGGATTTTTTTACAGAAAACATGTAGCAGAATACATATGAACCTAAATTTATGAAGAAATATAGATTTTTTTTTTTTACTAGTAATGGCAGCGATCAGCGACTTATAGCGGGACTGCGATATTGCGGTGGACATTCTGACACTTTTTGGGAACCAGTGACACTAATACAGTGATCAGTGCTAAAAATATGCACTGTCGCTGTACTAATGACTCTGGCTGGGAAGGGGTTATAACATCAGGGGCCATCAAAGGGTTAACTGTGTGCCTAGCCTGTGTTTTATTGTACTGTGTGAGGCGCTTTTACTAGGGGAAGAGATGCAACACTGTACTCAAGTAAAAAAAAATTTCCCACAAATACGCTTTCTTTTGGTTTTGGTGGTATTTGATCACCTCTGCGTTTTATTTTTTGCTCTATAAATGAAAAAAGGACGACAATTTTGAAAAAAAAATAAGAAATTTAAAAAAAAAAACTGAAAAAACAAACATGTATATAAAAAAAAAATCCCATAGCCTGTAGACGCTATAACTTTTGCACAAACCAATCAATATTCAGTGTGAAAGAACTCGGGGCTTTCACATTCGGGTGGCATGGGAGGCAGTTTTCAGGTGCTTTACAGACGCCATTTCTAGCGCTAAAACACCCGAAAACTGCCTCAGTGTGAAAGGGGTCTTATTTGGGATTTTTTTTTGCAAAAACATGTAGCAGAATACATATAGGCCTAAATTTTTGAATAAATGTTATTTTTTATTTTTTTATTGGATGTGTTTTGTAGCAAAAAGTAAAAAATATTTTGTTTGTTTGTTGCACAAAAAATAAAAGCCACAGAGGTGATCAAATTCCACTGAAAGAAAGCTCTATTTCTGGGGAAAAAGGTTATAAATTTTATTTGGGTACAACGTCGCACGACCGCGCAATTGTCAGTTTAAGGTAGTGCTATATCGCAAAAAATTGCCTGGTCGTGAATTTTCTGGAGGTCAAAAAAGGAACTTAACCCAAAAAGGGGAACACACCACCGCATACAGTATGAATTACTAACACATTACAAGGAGCTTGTACAAAATACACATGTGCCATTTAGCCTCCTGCTTATGTAACACGTATGTGCGGCTGCAAGGAAGGGCGGGCTTTGACACCCACATGCCACACATATACATCCATGGGCGACTTAGGTTTCTGTGCTGAGAGCACGCACACCGCACTCGTCAGGGACTGAGCTGTCATAGAGGGCTTCTGGTCTCTAGGAATGAACGGGAGCTGTCAGGATCTGCTCCTGATCATGTGAACACTGTGAGAGCCAATCAGTGGTCACATGATCAGGCAGGGGCTGAGTGGTAAAATATCAAAACATGTTTTGATACACACATGGAAGTTTTCGGTGTACTATTTGGTTTTATATACAGGTGACAATTTTCAACACAAATGTAAAACATATCAAGACCTACAATACATTTCAACATCCAAAGCCTAAGAACCCTCCAGTGTTTTATATACGTCTAGGTATATTTCTCAGAACAGCCGGTGTCCTGGGCTGGGAGCCACAATCTATATCAGGCAGAACTTCAAGGTGATAGGTATGTGTGTATGTACTGTGTATACACTATATTTGTCCTTCCTGTATTTGCCCCACCAGCTCAGTGTAGGCTGAGGCTTCTGATCAAGGTCACTGGCTAATCTGAGGTATGTACAAAGCATGGGAAGGGTGAGAAGGACTTTTTAATCTTTTATGCTTTTTAGTTTTATTGTCCTTTTAAAAGTTTTATGGATTGTATAGATATAGACATACATGGTGCAGCCAGATTTGCTCACTACACCCTGTTTCCTGCTGCGCATTAAAGCCCTTTTCCATCTTCCCCCTCATCCCCACCAGAAGTTCAGTATATATACTTTCTTTTTTTTTTAACGGCTTTTTGAGTTCTCTTTTTCTGGCGGTGTGCAGGCCATGAATACTGCAGAAAATGGCACCGCATAATGATATGGCGTCATTCTCTGCAGAATTCTTCTGTGAGTTCAGGTCAGCCTGATGATGTACTTTTAGGATGAGTGTCCTTATCATTTTGGGCTCACAGAAAGTGGATTCAATGAGGCTGAGCTGTCTGAGGGACAGCACCAGGGAGGAGGTGCGTTTTGCAGCCGGATCTTCCTCCATTTGGGATTGGAAACTGAAACACATTGGGAGGGGGGGGGTTACCTGGTATGCACTGGGGTGTTGTGCGTGACTGATGGACCATCTCTTTTGAGTGGTTCAAAAGTCTTACAACCTCAGCTCTCTATAATGTTACAGACTTGTCTGTTTATTATTATTATTATTATTATTATTATGACAATTTTGTATACCATTGCTAATGTCCAGCTAAATTGCTTTTTTTGTCCCTGTGTATCTTCCAGATGCTGACCGTCAAATTAAAAACTAAATAAAAAAATAAAACCTAGAGAGTATAAAATCTGGTGCAGCTCTGCATAGAAACCAATCGGCTTCCAGGTTTTCTTGTCAAAGCTTAATTGAAAAAGCTGAAGTTAGAATCTGGCTACCATGCACAGCTGCACCAGTTTCTGAGTGCTCCAGTTTTTGTAAACCTTCCCCATTCAGTCTGTTCTTAAAGTGGATTTGAACTCCCTTTTATGATTTTTACCTATAGGTAAGCCTTATTGGGCTGCTGTTAGAAACCACGGGGCCTCATACAGCCAACCTAGCAACCCCCCTTCCAAATAAACACAGTTTTACTATGCTTCAGTTATCAATGAACACATTGTATTCATTCAGGAAAGGAAGGGGCTGGTAAATGAGACATATTTACCAGACCCTTTCCCCAATCTCCACCCTGAAGAATCCTGTTGCGTCCTTGCAGCTGATGGTGGGAAGAAAAGGAGGGAAGCCAGCAGAACAGGGCAAACGCACAGGGAGGGTGATCGGGGTGGAGTGTGTGTATGTGTGTCAATTACTGGAACCGATCCCCCTGTATGGATTTCTCTGCAGCAGCTGAAAGCCGGTGGAGAGGAGAAGAAGCCAGCTTTCAGCTGCTGCAGAGAGAGCCATACAGGGGGATCGGTTCCAGTAATTGCCCCCCTCCACGCCGATCACCCTCTCTGCCCACACCCGAATCACCCAGCTGTCTGGGCCCCGTACAGGAGAACCGGTGGTATCCCTTATCCATGGCCCTGGGTACAGTAAATATCTCCTGAACATGCACTGTTTTGAGATATTTACTTCAGATGCAGCCGATGCACTCTGAAGCATACCTGTGCCATTTCTTCAGGGCCGTGCCATAAACCGTAACATGCGTGGGAGTGACGTCGTCATCTAGCTCTGCTGTTCATATCGCCGAAGCCTGCAAAATGGAAAGGAAGACTGGGTGAAGGTGAAAGCGCCTTCAGCAGTGACAGCATGCCCCTGGAGAGCTTTGTTTTCAGGTAAGTCTGTCATAGTGTGCTAGTATGCGATGCATACCAGCACATTATGACTTAAACTGCCCTTTGCCTATATTGGTCAGAATTAGTTCCTGGGGAAGTCCATTCCACATTTTCACAGCTGTTATTGTAAAGAAGACTTTCCATATGCGGACAATGGAGGGTGTGTACCCCTTGTTATTTTCAGTGACCTTAAGGTGGACAACCATGCAGAAAGTGTACTATGTGGGAAATGTATCCATGGTGATCATATTATCACCTTATTCGCTGCTGTTTCTTAAAGGATCAGTATCCAGCGAGGAAAGCGTACTGGAATCGATTTCTGTGTCGTGTGCTTGACCCCTCTTTTAGATACTGAGTGTTCTTTTTCTTCTACCCAGACCTACCGACCTGTCAGAGCTCCTGAAAGAAGGCACGAAAGAATCTCATGACAAGGCTGAAAATACCACGTTTGTGAAGGACTTTCTGAAGGGGCGGATCAAGAGGGAACTGTTTAAGGTTGGTGCTTGCAGCCTGATGGCCCTAAAATGTGCTGTACATTTCTACACAATACTTCATTTCTTATACGCCGTATTTTCAGTTCGACTTTTATTGAGAAGACCACAGTCTACTTTAGGTCAGTTATATACACATGCATTCCAGTCCCTTGCTCCATTATTAGGGCTGCATGACAGTCTGTCTGCTATAATCATATGATCAGTCCCAGGGTTGTAATAGAACAGAAACTGCTAGGAAAAGGAGGCAGCCAGTCACATGATCAGGAGGTTATATTTCTGGGGTGTTTTGTATGCAGAGCCCCCTCTTGTTGTTTTAGTCACAGGGAAGCAAAACGTAATTGTTTTGAGCAGTTTTCTAAATGGGTTCAGCTCTTATGTCTGTACACCACTTATAGACCGGAGCAATTTTTATATTACTGCTATAGGCTGGTTTATTTGACAATAACTTTGCCAAATGCTTAAAAGATAAGTTCACCTTTGGGAACATGTTACATGTTTCACCCATTTTTAGGGTGGAACATGTAACCTGTTCCTACTTCTACCGCTGCCTCTAGTGACAGCAAGCAGGGGATCTTCTTCCCTTACTTGCTGTCGCTATTTAAAAAAAAAAGCAAAAAAAACCACAGCCATGCAGGACTCCACCCACGTGGCTACATCATTCAGTTCTCAATGAACTACCATGGGGCTGTTGAGCGCTCTGGTAGTTCATGGCCTCTTTCTGTCTGTGTATATCTGCCTGCTCATACAAGCACACAGATACACTGATAGTCTGCAGGAGTCCTGCATGGCACCAGGGATCTGCTGATCGTGATTGCAATGCTTTACAGCAGGTGTAGGCAATCTTTCAGAGGTTGAGATCTACCCGGACAACATGTAGGAAATCAAAGAGATCTCGTCTTCGCCCCCCTTTTTAAAATAAATAAAGCCTAAAATGAAAACACAGTAGTGTCTCCTGCCCCACTTCAAATCACACCCCCTTCCCCCCACTGTAGTGTTCTCTGCCCTTCCCCACACATACACATGGTAGTGTCCTCTGTCACCCAATGTAGTGACCCCCCCCCCCTCCATAGCAGTGTCCTCTGCTGTAGTGCCGTCTGGCCCCCCCGGTAGTGTCCTCTGGCAGCGCTGACCCCCCCCCCCCCCCCCACAGTGGTGTGCTCTGCCGCACCATACCCCCCCTAGTAGTGTCCTCTGCCACCCCATAGCAGTGTCCTCTGCACCAACCCCACTCCTCCATAGCAGTGTGCTCTGCCATCCCACTCTGCTGTAGTGTCCTCTGCCACCCTATACCAGTGTCCTCTGCACCAGACGACCCCCCCCAGTAGTGTCCTCTGCCACCCTATACCAGTGTCCTCTGCACCAGACCCCCCCCCCCCAGTAGTGTCCTCTGCCACCCTATACCAGTGTCCTCTGCACCAGACCCCCCCCCCCCAGTAGTGTCCTCTGTCACCCTATACCAGTGTCCTCTGCACCAAACCCCCCCCCAGTAGTGTCCTCTGCCACCCTATACCAGTGTCCTCTGCACCAGACCCCCCCCCCCAGTAGTGTCTTCTGCCACCCTATACCAGTGTCCTCTGCACCAGACCCCCCCCCCCCAGTAGTGTCCTCTGCCACTCTATACCAGTGTCCTCTGCACCAGATCCCCCCCCTGTAGTGTCCCCTGCCACCCTATACCAGTGTCCTCTGCACCAGACCCCCCCCCCAGTAGTGTCCTTTGCCACCCTATACCAGTGTCCTCTGCACCAGATCCCCCCCCCCCCCCATAGTGTCCCCTGCCACCCTATACCAGTGTCCTCTGCACCAGACCCCCCCCCCCCCCAAGTAGTGTCCTCTGCTCCTCTGTGGTTGCTTCCTCTGTTGTGCACAAAGAAGTGTTCACAACACACAGCTGTGGGTAGCTCTCTCCTACCTTACATTGGCTGTACATTACAGAGAAGTGAGGGGCAACATAGTGCTGAATGAAGGGGATCTGCTTTACTTAACTTTGCATGTTAACTAGCAGGTGATTGGTTGCTAGGCAAAGTTAACCAAAGTGACTCCCGGTCACGCCCTTCTCCCAGTGCGGTTTTTCTTTTCACTCCGCTCTGCTAGTGAAGGGAGAGCAATGCCGGCGGAGGCTGGGGAAAGCATCGGCACGGCCCTGATCGTGATCTACCTGTCGGCTTCCCGTGATCGGTAGGTAGATCGTGATCGACTGGTTGCCGGCCCTGGCCTTGCAGGCTCCAAGTAAAAAAAAATAATAAATGCACATTTTTTTCTTAACCTACAAAAAGATGTGCTTTTATTTATTTATTTTTTTAAAGTTGAACTTCTCCTTTTTAAAGTTCAAGTAAAAATGGTTCCTAAATCAGCTAAAAATAACATGACCTAATTGCTTTTTAATTTTTTTTTTTTTCTACTACTTCCTCCTGGAAGCTTCCTTTTTTAGTCGTCTCCTGGTTGTGTCTCTAAATTTCTGTTCTCTTTTTGCTGCCGAGACCTATGGAGTTTTGTGTGAATCTCTGCAGTGTGCATGCTCCTGCTTTGTACTACAGCTCTATGTGCAGCCATTCAGTGCGCCACACACACAACCAGAGCCACTGAGGGACATAGAACTGTGGTCAGTCACCGCTGCAGGGGAGAAGAGGCAAGGTCTGTGTCCCTCTAATGCTGGCTGTGTGTGGTGCTCTGAACAGCTATACTTGGAGCTGCAGTAAAAGGAAGGAGTGTGCAGGTTGTAGATCGTCTCATAGAATTCCATAGATCTCAGTGGCACAAAGAGAACAGGAATATAGTAGCTTGTACAGCCAGGGGACAGTTGAACATGGAAACTCCAAAGAGAAAAAAAGAAAATTAAAATGCTTATTTTTATTTGATTTAGGAAAACATTTGACTTTAATACCATTTTAAGGGGAATAAGGAGTTAAATAGGGCTGATTAGGGTAAACGTAGGGTTAGTAAAGGATTAAATAGGAACACCTTTTATTTTAGAAGAAAAAAATAAATATTTTTTTGATCGTGTTGTATATGCAAATGGAAGCTTGTCCCTTTTTTGATCTTTAGATGATTGAAACAGAATAAATACAAAAGTAACAATGATGCTTTCTATCTCCCTATGTATGTCTCCTGTCTGAATAGGACAAAAGGTTTGGTTTTTTTTGGCAGCAGCTATTACATCTGCTTGTATTTACACAGCTTTTACTAGCAAGTCTGCGGAGGGAGGGAGGAAGCGGCAGAAGGACAGGATGTACTGTACTACATAAGTTGTGTACTTCCATTAAGTTTTCTTGGAGGTGTATAGGATGTCCAGTGTCCTCCTAACCACGCCATTTTTTGCGATACGGCACTGCGTTACTTTAACTGACAATTGCCCGGCCGTGCAACACTGTACACAAATGACATTTTTTTTCCCCACAAATAGTTTTCTTTTGGTGGTATTTGATCACCTCTGCGTTTGTTTTTTGCTCTATAAACAAAAAAAAATCCAACAATTTTGAAAAAAAAAACAAAAAATTTTTTTACTTTCTGCTCTAAATCATATCCATTAAAAAAGAAAATTAAAAAATCAAATTTCTTCGTAAATTTAGGTCCATATGTATTCTGCTACATGGTTTTCTGTAAAAAAAAAAAATCCCAGTAAGCGTATATTGATTGGTTTGCACAAAAGTTATAGCATCTACAAACTATGGGATATTTATTTATTTTATATTTTTTTACTAGTAATGGCAGAGATCAGACTTATAGTGGGCCTGCGATATTGCAGCAGAGAATCAGACACTAACTGACACTTTGCGGGTACCAGTTACACAAATGCAGTGATCAGTGCTAAAAATATGCTCTGTTCATTGTACTAATGACACTGGCTGGGAAGGGGTTAACATCAGGGGCGATCAAAGGTTTAACTGTATGCCTAGCCTCTTTTTATTAGTGTGGGAAGTGCTTGTACTAGGGGGAAGGTATGGATCCTTGTCCGTGCTCTGCAGAGATGAGGGAAGAAATTGGCTGCACACCGACATGATTGAAGTCCATTTATTGAATGTTCCATACAAACAATGACACACGCCATGGTTTCAGTAGTCTGGACAAAGGTGGACTAGTTTCGCAACTCTGTTCCGGCTACTGCAACCGTGGTGTGCGTCATTGTTTACATGGAACATTCAATAAATGGACTTCAATCATGTTGGTGTGCAGCTAATTTTTTCCTTCACCCCATTGTGCCTGGAGATTCTCACCTGGAGTGGTGATTTTTCCTTTGTTGCCTGCTCTGCAGAGACACAGGATCCATGTCTTCCCATCTGCCTTGTTTACATAGCCAGATTGCAGTTCTGTCACTGTGGCTGTTGAATGGGTCCAGAGGGACATCGGGTCCACGGTACCCGCCGATTGGCTCCCACTGTGTGTAATCAGAGGGAGCGAGCTGCCGGTGGCCCCCATTTGCACCTGCTACCCGGAAGTGCAAGATCATGTGTATACTGTATATATATGTGATCCTGCGCACAGCGGCCATCCTGTATCAGTAAAACCTCTATAGGACGGTTGTTAAAGAACAACTTTTGGTGGAGTTGTCACAAAAATCTCCTACCCCATCAATAGGCAGCCTCTCCCTCCGCTTTGGAGATCCTCGCTGTCTTGCCTTGCCCACTGCTGTACAGCCTTTGCAGATTGTATCGGACATGTCCCAAGCCTATTGCTGGAGTTGAAGTATTCTGGGTGGCTGGGCCAGCCATAGGAATAAATGGGCCGAACAACGCCATGTGCCGTAAAAACGAAATGTGACTTGGACTTTTTTCTACAAAGACTGTGCTGCAGGGGACAGAGCTGATGGAAAATATTAAGTTTAGCTGCCACTCAGGGTATTGGGGGGGAACATTTAAAGGCAACAGGTAGGATCCACGTTTTCAAAGCTCTTGATTTACAAATGGGCAACTGGAGGTAAATGTAAGCATTATCTTGGGCCTTTACCTTTTTTCTTTGTGGAGTTTTTTTTAAATGTCTTGGGGGTGTTTACTTTAGTTGATTTAAAACCAAAGGGGTATCTTGAATTGTAACCTTGTTTAATTACAACTATTCTAATCCGCTTCTTGTCATAACAGTCCCAGAAATCACTTACCTGTGTACTCTTCTGCTTAATTTTTTTTGGAAAAGAAAGATCTAAAAGGTGTTTCTCTCATACACAGCTGGCCACCACTGCGCTCTTCTATACATACTCCGCTCTGGAGGAGGAACTGGACCAGAATAAAGAGCACCCAGCCATCACCCCGTTATATTTCCCACAGGAGCTTCACAGGGCTGAGGCTCTGAAGAAGGATCTTCTCTATTTTTATGGAGAAGACTGGGAAGAGACCATCCAGTGCTCAGAGGCTACCAAAGCCTACGTGGAGCGGATCCACCATCTGGGTCTTCACCAGCCAGAGCTGCTGGTGGCTCATGCCTACACCCGCTACATGGGGGACCTGTCAGGAGGCCAGATCTTGAAGAAAGTGGCCCAGAGAGCCCTGCACCTCCCCAGTGAGGGGCAGGGTGTCCAGTTCTACATGTTTGATAATATCACTAACGCCCAGCAGTTCAAGCAGCTGTATAGGGCCAGAATGAACACACTGGACCTGGACAGTGAGACCAAAGGGAGGATCGTAGAGGAGGCCAACCGTGCCTTCCGGTTCAATATGGAGGTGAGTGCTGTATATTTAACTCTGTCACCTTTTAAGGCATTGTACACACTTAAGATCCATGGAAACATTCACAAATTAGAGCTGAAGATTACTATAATGGCCTAAAAATAAAAAGTTGCTTAACGTTTAAATACACACTTCTTAGTTTACTCACTGTTGTTACACAAGCCCAAGTCCATGTGTGCATGGCCAAAGGTAATCTGTCACTTTGCCCATTCAGGAGGTAACTAGACTGGTAAGAAAAAGTATGTGAACCCCCCCAGAATTAACTGTTTTTCTGCAGTAATTTTCCATAAAATGTGATCTGCTCCTTATCTAAATCACAATAGACAGTGTGTGTTATCAGCTTAAGCTGATAACACACACTTGGGTTGATTTACTAAAGGCAAATCGACTGTGTACTGTTGCACTCTGCAAGTGTAGTTGCTCCAGGGCTTAGTAAATGAGCAGAAGCTCTGCTGACTTCCATCATCCAATCATGTGCAAGCAAAAATGCTGTTTTGTTTTTTTTTTTTTAATTTTCCTTGCATGTGATTTTGCAAAGTGAAGCTTTACCTTATTTACAAAACTCTGGAGCAACTACACTTGCAGAATGCAAAGTGCACAGTCTATTAGTCTTTAGTAAATCAAACCCCAATGTGTGCAAAAACAGCTCTGGCAGTGAAAAGGTTAAGTTAGGAAAGAGAACGCTGAGCGTAATTCTTGTGTGACCAAAAAAAATACTAATATAAAGGCCTAAACAGCTTTTGTCTTGTGAAATAGGAAGATAAAAACTGAATGAAAAGAAGTAGTAGAAGACAACGGTTCTTCTCTCAGACTGTATCTCTGGGCCTGGCTCTGTTTCTGTTCTGCTTCCCCTTCTAAAGTTGGAAGGTTGTGTTTTGTGGATATGCGTTAATTAACCTTCTACTCCCTCCTTTCCTGTTCTTGTATCCTCAGGTGTTTGATGAGCTGGATAAAATAGGAGCTACAATTCCCGATGAGCCTCAGGGTGCTGGTCTCCCATTGCATGACGGGAAGGGAGATCTCCGCAAGTGCCCCTATTATGCTGCTAAAGAAGGTGAGCTTTGTGAGAATATTCTTTTAAATGCCACCACTTCCACCTCTGCAGGGATGTCACCAGCACACCGGTGCGCTTCCCAGGAGGACTTTATAGTCACTAAAGCCAGCCATAGATGGTTCAAATCTTGGTTGGTTCAGCAGGGACCGGCCAAGATTTGAGCCATGTATGGGCAGGCTGATTATACCCAAGTCAATCCATCGTTCAACTTGGCTACAGCCAGCATGTTGGATTTTTAGCAATAATCACTGCGTTCTCCTGACAGGGACCTCCTAAGAAGGGCAGCACAATAGCCCTGCGGGACAGATTCCCGATCAACACTGACTGTGTTGATGGGGAAATTGACTGATTTTCTTTCCTGCAACCCACGGTTGTAGGACGGATATTGCATCATCTATGGCCTGCCTAAAACAAGGGTACACACTATAAGCTCGCTTTCTTTCCTTCACCCTCCCTCAAGGGAAAAAAAACTGACAGGCTGCTGTACTAACACAATCAATGTTAGTACAGTGATCTCCCCTGCTGTGCTATTGTGTTCTGACGGGGAGATCGACCCCAGCCATTGGCTACCAGCGCTGATCGGATGCCAGTTGGTGGGATGGATAGGATCAGTGACAGAGTGATGGTGGGATGGGATCGGTGGCAGAGGGATTGTGGTGAGGATGGGATCAGGGGCTGTGGGGTGGATGGGATCAGGGGCAGAGGGATGGTGGGATCAGGGGCAGAGGGACGAGATCAGGGGCAGAGGGATGGTCGTGAGGGTGGGATGGGATCAGGGGCAGAGGGATGGTGGTGAGGGTGGGATGGGATCAGGGGCAGTGGGATGATGGGATCAGGGGCAGAGGGATGGTGGTGAGGGTGGGATGGATGGGATCAGGGGCAGAGGGGTGGGATGGGATAGGATGATGGGGGCAGGGGGATGGTGGTGAGGGTGGGATGGGTGGGATCAGGGGCAGAGGGGTGGGGGTGGGGGTGGAATGGGATAGGATGATGAGATCAGGGGCAGAGGGGTGGTGGTGAGGGTGGGATGGGATCAGGGGCAGTGGGATGATGGGATCAGGGGCAGAGGGATGGTGGTGAGGGTGGGATGGGTGGGATCAGGGGCAGAGGGGTGGGGGTGGGATGGGATAGGATGATGAGATCAGGGGCAGAGGGGTGGTGGTGAGGGTGGGATGGGATCAGGGGCAGTGGGATGATGGGATCAGGGGCAGAGGGATGGTGGTGAGGGTGGGATGGATGGGATCAGGGGCAGAGGGATGGGATGGGATCAGGGGCAGAGGGGTGGTGGTGAGGGTGGGATGAGATCAGGGGCAGTGGGATGGATGGGTTTAGGAGCAGAGGGGTGGGGGTGGGATGGGATCAGTGACTCTAGCACTCACCAGCTCTGTCAGTCGATTTCCCCTCCTCCATGCTCAGTGGGTCTCTGCCTCTCTTCTCATCAGCTCACTTTCTGCTTCAGTGTCCATCTCCATGGGGGGGGGGGGCTTTATCCACCAGGCAGGCTCTGCCTCTGTGTTTCTTCAGGAAAGGCAGAGCACCGCATGGAGTGCCAAATTACATCATCAGAGATCAATTCAGCTGACTCTCAACATCGATGCAGAATCGCAAACGTCTGAATATCGATGCTGCAATTATATTCAACACCCCTATTAACAAGTTCATAACATTTCACAAGATGTTTTCTATCTGCAGAAAAGAATATCTGGTGAACCTGCCATAAAGGTCCTTGTTTGGGCACTTCCTTTTATGGGGAGACAACTCTTCCATGTGTGCTTTTGCATTGGAACCTTTTTGCACACAACTCTGGTGGAGACTTGAAACCATGCCAACACACATTGGTTTATTGTTGTCACTATCAGGAAGCCGGTTCAGAGCAGTGATGTGCAGCTAAGGCTGGAGTGAGTGCATGTAGACAGGAAGTGACTGAAATAGACTGGAGGAGATCAGCATCACTGAGATGGGGGAGGTGTGAAAACAGAATTTAATGTGGGAAAAAAATGGTAGTTTGGTAAATCAGTACATCTGGCTAACTACATATAATCCAGTTAAAGTTTAGATCTACTATATTTCTATTGCATTGACGCATACACCTCTGTGTGTCTCTCTCTCTCTCTCTCCTGCAGCAGCCACCGGAATTTCAGGTTGTCCATTTCATTCTGCACTGGCCCTCGCAAGTCGCCCTGAAGTCAAAGCCCTTTTAGCTGCCTTTGCTGCTGCCATCGCTGCCACCATCGCTTGGTACTGGATGTGATGCCAGCCGGATGACACCTTATGGGCTTCTAACAAAACTGGGACATTATGTCTGTTCAGCAACAGAGGTGGCTGGATGACACGGATGTGGTGTAGAGTATACTGTCCAACCCTATGCCTAACATTCCCATAATCCTTTAGTTCCCCTAAGGAGAGTACATCCAGCAGAGCTGGGTTCAACCTCCTATCCCACCCGCTGCTTCACCAAGCACACACTGCTGTTACCAGGCCCTCATTCTGCCTATTTTCTAGACTGCCATAGCAAAACCGCTACAGCCAAAGGGCTCCAAGTATATAAAATTACAAATCTCCCTTTCATGCCAGAAATGGGAGAGTATCTTTAGCAGTCGAGGGCCATTATTTTAGTCTGGCTACAGAGCAAAGAGAAGCTTTGTGTTTAAGGACAAGTCCACCCCAAACTGGTATTTCAAATATTGCCGGGGGCTTGAATCGCCCCTGGATCTCTAATATCTCCCAGGCCTCATGAGGAAAAGATCTCTACTGGAGTTCCCAACTCCACCCACTGCCCACAGCTTTCTTGAAGCAAAATAAGAGTGAGTCCTCTTAAAAGTGACTGCAGTAGCTGGGTGCAGATGGGAACTCTGATACAGAGATCTTATCTCAGGTGATGTAAAACGCCAGCGAGCTTCAACCCGGCAAAAACTGACATTTCAACTGGAAGGGGATTGACCATTTAAAAGCGAGGTCTAAAGAGCAATTATCTACAGGTATTGACAGCAGCCAGTCCGATTTCAGCTCTGCAAATGGGAATACAAGCTGAGTTCTGGTTGGGTTACTGTACCTTACATGATGCTTATCTGTTTATAATAAAAGCAATGAAGAGATTCCCTAGGAAAGTGAACTTCCACTGCTTTAAAGATAAGTTCACTTTCACAGAATGTGCACTTATCCTTTTTGCCCTGCTGACCTTAGGTAACTTCCCGCCTCCTCCAACCCAGATGTATGCTTACCTGAATCTCTTGGCTGTGGCCTCCCACTATGTTATTCTCTGGCGAAAAAGTGCAGCCTTGCAGTTCATTCCTATAGATTTGTATGGGACAGTCTCCAGCTGCCGGAGACCTCCCATTATAGCTTGATGGCCATAGATCCCCCTCAGATGGCTTGAATTAGGTGGCTCTGCAAACACCACCTAGCATGACAAGTAGATTTAAAAAGCTGGGTAGAAAAAAAAAAATCATTAATCAAGCAGTGACTGAATCCTACCCTGTTTCCCCGAAAATAAGACCTAGCGTGATTGTCAGTGATGGCTGCAATATAAGCCCTACCCCCCAAATAAGCCCTACCCTGTTTCCCCGAAAATAAGACCTAGCGTGATTGTCAGTGATGGCTGCAATATAAGCCCTACCCCCCAAATAAGCCCTACCCTAAAAATAAGACCTACAAGGACTTTAACTAGGGCTTATTTGGGGGGGTAGGGCTTATATTTCAGCCATCACCGACAATCACGCTAGGTCTTATTTTCGGGGAAACAGGGCATCAAGTGCTGTCACTATTTGGCCTGGTATTCAGGTAGCCATGGATGCTGAAGCTACCTAAGTACAATAACCAGCAGTGAAGATTCCCCTATCCACACTGCTGCATAGATTAGGGAATTTATTTAATTTTTTCTCTTTCAAACTGCTGACTTAACAAGAGGAAATCAAGCTGTTTATGGGGACTGCCAATGCAAAAAGGCATTTAATGGGGGGAATAACATTGTTGCAGTGGGGTTGGACTGCAGGTAAATTTACATCTGGCGTGGAGCAGGGTGGGATAGTATATGCTGGGGGATGGAAATGCCAGGGCATCTATCCTTTAACTAGGGGCCCTGAGTATTTAATTTCCACTGGGCAGCTTAAAGCCTGCGTGGCTTCTGAGTATTTATCCAAAATCCAATTCAGATATGTGAACATTTATGGCAGTACTTCTCCCAGCTACCAGTCCATATTAGCAGAGCTGCACTCCCGTAAGAACTCTGCCCTCATGCCGCGTACACACGGTCGGACTTGCCAACGGGATAACCTCCGTCTGCATTTCTGACGGAAAAATTTAGAACATGTTCTATATCTATACCCGTTGGAAATTTCGACAGAAAAAGAATATCCGACCAAAAGCTCCCATCTGACTCTTTCTGTCGGAAATTCCCACCGTGTGTACTGGGCATCACTTCTATTATTAAGTTTAAGGGAAAGTCCACCCAAAACTGAGGTTTTAGTTTCCAGTAGAGGCTGGGGAGTTGAGCAGATCTAGAAATTAGCATGCTAAGTACACTTCCAGGTATTTATTACCGATCACAAAGATCATAGTACTCACCCAAAAATGCCTTCATTTTCTTTTCTTTTTGGAAGGACGAGCAAATTTTTTTAGGAATCATCCCAGGTTACCATCTACTTCCTAGACTAAAGGGGGGTATAGACAGATCGAAATTCAGCTGGATCAGCAGTGATCAGCCAAATTTTAAATCTGTGTGTGGCCCTCCGTTTCTGATAGAAGTAAATTGACCGCTCTGGAAAACAGAGCGTCCCTGCTGTCAGAATACAATGTCGCAGAAGGTAGGATTCCTCTATCCACCTCACTTGTGTGTATGGGGGGAATCATTTTGTTCAGTCTGCTGGCTAAACAAAAAAAAAAACCATGTATACACAGCTTTAGATGGCGGCTAAGGGATGAGGCCATCATGTATTTTCTGGTGTCTGCAGTTTTTGACTGTTTTAAATTTGCAATTATGCAGTCTTATTACTGGAAAGAGGAGACTGAGCAAATGCTTCCTTGTGCCTGCAGCAGACTGATGACATCTTAGCCTAGGCAATGTCACTGGCTGGAGCTCAATGACTGCTTTTTTTTTTTTTTTTTTTTTTTTTTTTTTTTTAATTACACTTTTGCTGTATATTGTGACCTCTCAGGAATTCATTCATGCCGGTTTGTCCACTTTAACCTCCCCAAGAGTCTCTCTTCTCTGTGGGACGCTTATTGGTGATTTCCTGGTTCTACACATCTGCTCATTGAGGGGCTCCCACCATCCCTGATGCATTTTTTTTCAATTTATATTTTAATATGGGAAGAGGAGACAAAACGAACACTGGCGGGTGGGGTCACCCAAAACTCTAGGAACAAAGTGGGAATATATGGCAAGGAGATCTCCCTGTTGGAGTTCACAAGACATAAGATTTTGAGGACTAACTCAGCTCACCAGATTTTGTCTACAACTAAACTTTTCTGTTTGGGTGGAATTACCTTTTAGAGCCCAACTCCAGTGCACAGGTCAACTGATCGTTTTGCCTAAGGGTGAGAAAGCTTATATTCACCTGATCCTTCGATCCTCTGCAAACGGCGCTCCCCCACGGTCCAGCAGTGGACTGCTCCTCTTCTATGAAGCCTGCTCTGGGCTTGATGATGTCGGGAACAGTTTACTATTCCAGACCGCTGGAACGCAGAGGTGCTGGAATAGGCTTGTGCTGGGGGGGATCGGAAAATCAGGTAAGTATATCTCCACTCTCCAATCCCCAGAAGAGGAAAAAAAATCAGTTGACCCATGCAGTGTGGGCACAGACCCACTGCATGGGAAAAATGTTTTTTTTTTTGTCCGGAGTTGGGCTTTAATGGACCAAGGGCTGTATTTCACTGAATAGCCTGCCTGTGTGAGTAAGTGGAAGAGAATGCCTTGAGCATGCACTCTAGAACTCTCTGGCTACATTGCACTGTACTGACATATCCGCCTAGTGTCATTTGGTGTTTTTATTCAAGTGTTTTTAAGAGGATGCAGCCATATAGAAATGATATATGCAATTATCCCAAAGAGAATTCATTATATGTGACACAAAAGTATTGGGAGGAAAGTGGGAGGAATTGGGCAGTATTGACATAGGGAGTGTGTTTTCCTCTCTGACACCAATCCATCAGTCCAAATTTCATAGGAAGAGTGCACTTTAAAACAAGTGCATTATCCTTTTTGCCCCCCTGACCTATCCTAACCCACCTCTCCCCTCCACAGATGCACACTTACCTTGGTCCAAAAACCATGGCCTCTGGTGTTTGTTTACATCCAGCACCGTAAGTCTTCACTGTCTTGGCTGTGACTGCATTACGGCCCCCAAGGCTGGGGATGCTCAGTGACTGTCCCATAGAGGTCTAAAGCCCCGTACAGACGATCGGATTTTCCGTCAGGAAATGTTCGATATCGGGCTGTTGGTGGAAAATCCGACCGTGTGTACGCTCCATTGGACAATTGTCAGACTTTCCGCCAACAAATGTTGGCTAGCATGTCTTCAAATTTTCCGCCAACAAATGTCTGTTGTTGGATTTTCTGATTGTGTGTACACAAGTCCAAAGTACAAACACGCATGCTCGGAAGCAAGGACGAGCCAGAAGTGGTCGGTCTTGTAAACTAGCGTTCGTAATGGAGAATTAACATTCGTGACGTGGAAAATTATGAAATCTCCAAATGCAGCGCACAATTCTCTTTTTCTTTATTGGGATAATAATGAAGCTGCTTTGCTGATGATACTGATGGAGTTATTGCAAACTAATTTTCAAAGGCTTTTTTTTTCTAGTGATATCAAGAATAATATTATTATGCTTTTTATTTGGGCAAGTTAACACAGCACCAATATCCCGTAGTTTTGAAAAAAATAACAAAGCAATAACTCCAAGGCCAATACCAAATAACACGTTATCTCCTCTCATTCCGCAACATGTCTAGTTGACGAACGACCGTTCAGAAACGAACTGAAAAACACGAAATGAAAAACACGAAAAGAAAAGCACAAAAAGAAAAGCGCAAATCAACACTCGCCAAACTTCTACTAACACGAAATTAGCAGAAGGAGCCCAAAGGGTGGTGCTAAAGAGCTGAAAAAACATGTAGTACGTCCAATACGTCACTACGTTCCTAATTGTTGGCCAACATTTGTGTGACCGTGTGTATGCAAGACAAGTTTGGGCCAACACCCTTCGGACAAAATTCCACGGTTTTGTTGTTGGAAAGTCCGATTGTGTGTACGAGGAATTAGGGGCTATAAGGTGCATACCCAGAAGAGCTGGAATATATATATATATATAGCGCCAGGACAGTGAATACTTGCAGGGCTGGATGTAAACCCCCGGAAGCACACACGTCTGATTGAAGCTTTAATTGTGCATCTGTGGAGAGATGGTGGGTGGCTTATGCTAGGCTCAGGGAAGGAGGCAAAAAAGGATGAATGAACTTAGTTTTGAAAGTTTTCTTGCACTACAAAGAGACTATATGAATGCCAGCCAATCTTTTTATCAGCGGGTGGAACTATGACTGGCGGCCGTCCATAGAGCCAGACATTTGTTGGAGCTGGAACCTGTTGCTTTTTATCCTTTTATTTTTTAAATATAGCTTGCTTTCATTTTTTATTCTGTGCATTTAGCAGCTGACCTGATTGCTCAGCTTGATAATTAGAGTGATTTGTACACTTACTATGAGCTTACTTAGAATGTACAAAGCGCAGTAAAGTGACCCATAGTAATCAAACGGGCAGCATTTCTTCTGGGTAAGTCTGGTTGGTTCCTGTGAGGAACTGCACTTTGCACCGCCGCAGCACTTTTAGCATTGGTGAATTACGCCTCTTACAGTGTTTGTTAAAGTTGTAACGTGAAGCTAACACAGATGAAGGTGGACGTTTCGCCCGCCGTCCTGAACTGCACGGCAGTTCTTTACCTCCTTGGTAGGATAAACATATGAATATGTCAGGCCAAAAAAAAATGGTTGCTGACAGTCTGTAGGTTTTAGGACCACTTAAAGTGTGTGTAAAGCCTTCATCTATTTTCCAATATGTTTTACATCATTTCTCACTCTATTTAGTTGTCATAAGGCGATTTTTGTGCAACCTGCGTCAGAGTTTTTTTTTTTTTTTACCTGGAGAGCTGCCCAGCGACTGAATTTCCTGTTGCAGACTGATAGCACTAAGCTGTAGAAGCAGTGTAGTCAGATGGCTGTGCCCATTTCTTCACTTAAAATCAACCACGTAGTTTTACCACTTCCCATCTGCTGCTGTAAATGAGGCCTTGCCAGCCATATATGGATTGAAGTTCGGCCAGTTCAGCAGGGACTGACCAAATTTTGATCCATGTATGGGCAGATTGGTTGTAAAATTTTTATCAATTGATTGACCTGTTTACCAGCAGCCTGTCAGGTTTTCCCCAAATGATAAGCGCAGCCGGCAGAATACAATAGCTCAGCGGGAAGGAATCCCTCTTCCACATTGAATGTGTGGATGGGGGAATTGGCTTTTTCTTTTGTTGTTTTTTCTTTTTTGTTCAGCCTGCTGAACACAAAAAAAAAAATGTATGGCCTGCCTTAGGCCCCGTACACACGATCCGAAAATCGTACGAAAAATGCCGCATTGGAATTGATCGTACGATAATCGGATCGTTAGTACAGAGCTTTCGAGAGCCGATCAGGACAGTTCATCCGATATTATTCTATCGGACATTCACAGAAATTTTTTTCGGACGATTTTCGTTTAATCAGTACATCCATCGTTTGAAAATGCAATACAAATGCATTACAACACATGACATCACTTCTGAATTTTTATTTCTGTCGTACGGGAATTTTCGTGACTTTAGTAAACTCATCAGATTCAACGTGAGATTAGCATGCAAAAAAAAACAGACGATCATTCCTCCGATAATCGGTTCATGTGTACCAGGCATTAGACCCCTTTCACACGGGATGGATCTGTGATGATCCGCCCCGTGAACATCCGCTTGCTCAGCAGGGATCGCGCTGTTGATCCCCGCTGAGCCGGCGGTTGACAGGGCAGTCCATGCCCACTGTGCAGGGACAGCCCTGTCAAATCTCCGCTCTCCCCTATGGGGGATCGGATGAAGACAGACCGTCTGTCCGTGTTCATCCAAACCGCTCTCCAGACGTATAGAAAAATAGGATTTTCCTCCGTCTCCAGAATTGGACGATAGCAGGGATGGATGATATCGGGTGTCAGCGGATGTTCATCTGCTGACACCCGCTATCCCATAGGGATGCATGTATGTCCGTATTTTATCCGAAAACGGATGGATGAAATACGGACATACTGTCCGCTCGTGTGAAAGGGGCCTTAGAGAGCTAGAGGAAGTGTCTGATGGACTATGCGTGCGGTGATCACTGCACCCGTGTTCCAGTCCATCTGCCATGATGGCAGATTTGGCTTGTAATTCTTTCACAGATCTCTCTGTGAATGAATGATGTGGCTGTTTTCGAGAGAAACAGTGGCAGCTGGGTGTGTGGGGAATAAGGGAACGGTCCCATTTTCACCATGTTGCACCCTAAATACGAGTGTAACATGGTGCGAAAGATGGAGTTAGCCTTTAAGAAATCTGTATACAGTGAGAAATGATGCCAAAAAAATAGATTTTAGCCTTACATACATTAAAGTTAGTAGGTTTAACGGTTACCTTTATATTTATTCTTAACATTTCAAAGCCTCTTTGAAGACATCCTGGTTTTTGGTGTTCTGATGATTAAGGATGTAAAGTATTGAGGAAAACTAATAAGGTATGGTTATTAGAAAAGGTTGATGCCATTCATCATCTCAGCCTGACTGCTTTGTTTATAACCAAATAAATTAAAGACTAAAACCTGTGATGTGGTGTTAATTAATTTGGTTTCAATGTATGAATAACGGTAATCTACAGGTTGTCATTGCTTATCTTTCTGAAAATGCCATCTCTCTGACTTCCTCTAGCTTCTGTACGCTGTGTCATTGGGAAAAAGTCGAAATTCCTGATTGGCCTACTTGCTGCGGGTCAGTAGGACAGCCTGGGAAGTAGTATTTTTCAAAAGCAAAGGTCATCTTGGACAACACTTGTGGTTCTCTCCATTCAGGTGCTTTAAATCAAAGTCAATGGCTTGGTATTTTGGACAGCTATTTTATCTAAGAAATTCCCAATACATGGCCTGTTGTGGGTACTTGAGGACAGGGTTGAGAACCACTGATCTAAAGGGAAATAAGGCTGTAAATGCAATATGTATGAAAAATATTTATTCATGTATGCATGCGCACGCATGTGCACTCTTCATTTTATATTCCTGAGCACTGGGGGCTAGCTAAAGATACAGCACAGCAGATGCCGCATGCTTTGAGACTCTGTCGTACTGAAAGTGAAATGTTGCATCACTGTGCTATTTAAAAGAAGTATTGAATTTTTTTTATTTATTTTTTTGTAGAATCATACTTGCCTAACTGGATGCAGCATTGCTCCCCTGCTGGCTGTAACACTGAGAATCGAGCGATCAAACACAGCTGATTGCTTGTTTCTCACAGTTCCGTGAGCAGAGAGCTGGTGACTGTCTGTCACTCAGTCACCGACTCTCTGCTCTGCCCCCCCCCCCACGTGCTCATTAGAGCGTTGGGCTGTGGAGGGGGTAGGAGGAGCCGGCTCAGACTCTCAGCGACTCGCTGAAAGGCTGAGCCAGGTGCCGGTCCAGGCATGTGGGCAGATTACAACCATATGCTCACGATCTTTCCCGAGCCTGGACCGGCTCTGTGACATCAGCAGCCTGCTGTCTGATGAAAATGGGTCACAGGAGTGCACAACGAACTGCATTCCTGTGATCCACAGAAGTACATGTAAGCCAAATAAGCTTTGGCTGTACTTCTCCTTTAATTCTGTGTATACATTTACCCAGTGCTTTACATAATGTATATTCCCTGCCCTCAAAGAGTTTGCAATCTAATGTCCCTATCTCACATACTAGGGCCAATTTAGACAGGAGCAAATTACCCCTAGTTGGGATTTGAAGCAGGAACCCCAGTGCTGCAAGACAAGATTGCTTACTAGTAAGCCGCTGCTCTGCACTGTTCTTGAGCTATTGAGGTCTTTAAACAACAGAGGTTTAACAAGATCAAAATATAACCATCAAAGGGAGCACCACCCGTTGGCTCAAATGCAGAATGCAAAGTATGCACAGGGCATGTTTCATATTTTTCTGACTTCCTATTGGAGTTCACCCACAAGAAATGAGAGGAAATCTCCCCAAAACTGACACAGCAAGTAAAGCCTGCTGTAAGTTCTTACCTTTCCTCACTGTACACAATATGTAAACTGTGGTAGGGAGATTGCAGATTCTGGGGTAAATACAGTTGTGCTCATAAGTTTACATACCCTGGCAGAACTTGATTTCTTGGCCTTTTTTTAGAGAATATGAATGATAACACAAAAACATTTATTTCACTCATGGTTAGTGTATGGCTGAAGCCATTTATTATCAATCAACTATGTTTACTCTTTTTAAATCATAATGACAACAGAAACTACCCAAATGACCCTGATCAAAAGTTTACACACCCTGGTGATTTTGGCCTGTTGACATAAAGAGGTTTGAATGGCTATTAAAGGTAACCATCCTCATCTGTGATTTGCTTGTAATTAGTGTGTGTGTATAAAAGGTCAATGCGTTCCTGGACTCCTGACAGACCCTTGCCTCTTTCATCCAGTGCTGTACTGATGTTTTGGGATTCTGAGTCATGGGGAAAGCAAAAGAATTGCCAAAGGATCTGTGGGAAAAGGTAGTATAACTGTATAAAAGAGGAAAGGGATATAAAAAGATAGCCAAGGAATTGAGAATGCAGCAGTGTTCAAACGCTAATCAAGAAGTGGAAAATGAGAGGTTCTGTTGAAACCAAACCATGGTCAGGTAGACCAACTAAAATTTCAGCCACAACTGCCAGGAAAATTGTTCCGGATGCAAAGAAAAACCCACAAATAACTTGAGGCGAAATACAGGACTCTCTGGAAACATGTGGTGTGGCTGTTTCAAGATGCACAATAAGGAGGCACTTGAAGAAAGATGGGCTGCATGGCCGAGTCGCCAGAAGAAAACCATTAATACGCAAATACCACAAAGTATCCCGCTTACAATACGCCAAACAGCACAGAGACAAGCCTCAAACCTTCTGGCACAAAGCCTTTTGGAGTTATAAGCACACAATTGAGCTTTTTGGCCACAACCATAAATGCTACATTTGGAGAGGAGTCAACAAGGACTATGATAAAGGTACGGAGGTGGATTGCTGATGTTTTGGGGATGTGTGAGCTGCAAAGGCACAGGAAATTCGGTCAAAATTGTTGGCAAGATGAATGCAGTATGTTATCAAAAAATACTGGAGGAACATTTGCATTCATCAGCCAGGACGTACTTGGACATTCCAACATCACAATGATCCAGAACACAAGGCCAAGTCATTGGCTACAGCAAAAGTGAAGGTTCTGGAGTGGCCATCTCAGTATCATTGAACCACTCTGGGGAGATCTCAAACGTGCCGTTCATGGAAGACAGCCCAAGAATTTACAGGAAGTGGAGGCTTTTTTGCCAAGAGGAATAGGCAGCTTTACCATCTGAGAAGATAAAGAGCCTCATCCACAAATACCACAAAATACTTCAAGCTGTCATTGATGTTAAAGGGGACAATACACGCTATTAAGAACTGGGGTGTGTAAACTTTTGATCAAGGTCATTTGGGTAGTTTCTGTTGCCATTATGATTTAAAAAGAGTAAACATAGTTGACTGATAATAAATGGCTTCAGCAAAACACTAACCATGAGTGAAAGAAAAGTTTTTGTGTCATCATTCATATTCTCTGAGAAATGGCCAAAAAAATCATAAATTCTGCCAGGGTATGTAAACTTATGAGCACAACTGTATATGTGCTCACCCCTCCCTGTGTTAAAAGTAAATTTGTATATACAGAATATGAAAAAAAAAACAGAATAAATGATCTACATCCATCTATAAATATATCTTTTATATTCCAAATGTGAAAAACGTCAAACTTCTGTGAGCAGATCCCCTGCTGAGCCAGAGCAGAACAGGATGCAAATCCCTTGTGTAACGTATGCCTGTTCGGCTTGTGTCCACATTTTGACAGCGGACCTTTGCAGACCTGTGTTGGATCTATGGGCAGCCAGATTAAAAAAAAAAAAACAGGCTTACATCTGTTTATATTGGGCTTCCCCCGATCTGTCACATTTAAGACGCATGGCAGATTGTGTGTTAGGGGTTAATTCACACTTGTGGCAGCCCACAGGTGATATGTCGCTTGTTTTAACCCTGAAAAGTCTGCAGCACCACACTTGCAACCATGTGCATTACAAGCAGTTACAGGTTGCAGTGCAGCCCCGTTCACTTGAATAGGGCACGTTTAGCGGCGATACTGCCTGTTGAACATTACTGTGGGTATAATTTTTTGCATATGTAGGTGGACAGTTGAAGGGCAGTAAAGCCATGGCTCAACAGCCTGTTTTTAGTGCCCCTTTGGCTGCCTTTATGAGCAAGGCCTTATTGCGTGGGTTAACACGCGTGTGCTATGGTGTGGAGAAGCCCTAAAAAGGAGAAGAAAACGCACACATGTCTTGGTGCAGCACAAGGCACAGAAAGGACAGTTCTGAATCTGAATTTCATTCCTAAGTAATTGCACAGTAGCAGCGAAACAAACAAAAGAAACGGACAGACAGTTGCTATAGGGGCGAAATTGTAAAACCGTAAAACCAGGCAGTTGAGCCGTGATTTTATTGCCCCCAACCATCTGCCTAAACGGTGACATTAGCCACTGAAGAGTTGTATACATGCAGCGGCAGTGATGCTGTGCTTGACGGCTGCGGCAAAAATGAAACAGCATGTTGCCCAGCACGACTAATGTAAGTCTGTGGGACCGCCCCGCAATCGGGTACAAAGCATGCAATTGCGGCACAGTAGTGCGACATTTAAAGGGTTACAATCAGGCGTCAGTGATCTGGGTGTGGATTGCTGTTTAGAGAAGCAGCAGTCCTTGCAGCACATCTCAACAAGCCCTTACAAGCAGGGTATTAGATCACAGTGCAAAATGTCCTTTTTTTGTTGTTTTTTTTTTTGTTTGTTTTTTTGTTTTTTATGCGTGCACCAACACTGCACATTGGTCTGAAAAACACGTGGATAAGGCCTGGGAAATTTGCCTTCTTGAGGTGGAACTGCATTGGGCAAAGCAGTGCAATGCTAATACTGTGAATAAGGCTGGATTCACACCTATGGCAGTTTTAGTGCTTTTTGCATTTTGCAGATTTGCACTGCAGTCCATTTAACATGGTTTCCTATGGAACACGTTCTGTAGTGCAAATGTGCAAAATGCAAAAAGCACTAAAAATGCATAGGTGGGAATCCAGCCTAAGCCCTGAAGTGTTTTGAAAAAAAGCTATATAAATTAGGAAAAAATGCATTTTAAGGTGGCGGGGTGATAAAATCAGCTGTCTGAGCAACAGTTTTACTGATCCCAAATGTCAACTGCCCTTGTGACTGCCTCTGAACATGACCCATTTAGGTGTATCCACTGCAGGCCGCAAATTACTTTTCAGAGGAGCGGCAAGGGTTGCAGCACATGAGAATGAGCCCTTAGGGTTCATTCACACCCACTGTATATACAGTCCAAAATCCATGTCATCCAATTGGCATACAGTAAGGGAAAAAAGTATTTGATCCCCATGCTGATTTTGTACGTTTGCCCACTGACAAAGAAATGATCAGCCTATAATTTTAATGGTGGGTTTTTTGTTTTTTTTTATCAGTGAGAGACAAAATAACAACAAAAAATCCAGAAAAACGCATTTCAAAAAAGTGAGAAATTGATTTGCATTTTAATGAGTGAAATAAGTATTTGACCCCCTTCGCAAAACATGACTTAGTACTTGGCGTCAAAACCCTTGTTGGCAGTCACAGAGGTCAGACGTTTCTTGTAGTTGGTCACCAGGTTTGCACACATCTCAGGAGGGATTTTGTCCCACTTCTCTTTGCAGATCCTCTCCAAGTCATTAAAACCCCTTTCACACTGTGAAAAGCAATGGGGCGCTGCGCTGGCAGGGCGTCACAAAAAGTCCTGCCAGCAGTTTCTTTGCAGCGCACCACTCCTGCCCATTTAAAACAATAGGGCAGCACCGCCGGCAAAGCGCCGCTGCAGCGGTGTTTTGCGGGCGGATTTAACCCTTTTTCGGTCGCTAGCAGAGGTTAAAACCGCCCCGCTAGCGGCCAAATAGTGCTGCTAAAACAACGGTAAAGCGGCACTAGAAATATCGGCTCAGTGTAAAAGGGGTCTAAGGTTTAGAGACCGACGTTTGGTAACTCGAACCTTCAGCTCCCTTCACATATTTTCTATGGGATTAAGGGCTGGATACTGGCTAAGCCATTCCAGGATCTTAACGTGCTTCTTGCCTTTGCCATGTGTTTTGGGTCATTGTCATGCTGGAATACCCATCCATGACCCATTTTCCATGCCTTGGCTGAGGGAAGGAGGTTCTCACCCAAGATTGGATGGTACTTGGCCCCGTCCATCGTCCCTTTGATGTGGTGAAGTTGTCCTGTCCCCTTAGCAGAAAAACACCCCCAAAGCATAATGTTTGACGGTGGGGATGGTGTTCTTGAGGTCATAGGCAGCATTCCTCCTCCTTCAGAGTTGAGTTGATGCCAAAGCAGGGGCGGCCCATCCATTAAGAGTGCACGGCGTCGCCCCCTCTCTCCAGCCACCCCTTCAATGACTAATGGATAGATTCATGCATAGCGTGAATCTATCCATGGCTGCCGCTGCCACCCTCTATTCAGGCGTCTGGCCCCTTTCCGGGCGCCTGAATTCCAGTGGCGGGGGTGTTTTTCAAAAAAGGCTTCAAAAAAGGTGGACTTGCATGGGGCTTGCAGGCCATCCAGGTGTGTTAGGAAAGCAAATTAATATTTGCTTTTTTAACATTGAACCGCCTCTCCGCCAATAAGGTAGCGTGGGTCTAATACCCATCACCTGATTGGCTGAAGGCACAGGCGCCCAGATTGGACGCCTAGCAGACCGAAGGATAGAGGAGGGGGAAGCATGGAGGACACAGGAGCCGTCTCACCGCTCGCCGTCGTCACCTGCTGCCTGACCCACCACTAAGATGGGGTAAGTACCAGGCAGACAGCGGGAAGGCGGGGGTCACATTGGCGCATTTGATGGGCACAAGTGGCGGCATTTGATGGCCACTGCTGCATATGATAGGCACTAGTGGCACCATTTGACAGGCACAAGTGGCTGCATATGATGGGCACTAGTTGCACCATTTGACAGGCACAAGTGGCTGCATATGATGGGCACTAGTTGCACCATTTGACAGGCACAAGTGGCTGCATTTGACAGGCACAAAAGGGGGACATTCCAGCCTTGTAGCCCATTCCAGCCTTGTGTAGGTCTTAACTCTTGTCCCTGACATCCTTGGACAGCTTTGGTCTTGACCATGGTGGAGAGATTGGAATCTGATTGATTGTTTCTGTGGACCGGTGTCTTTTATACAGGTAATAAGCTGAGATTAGGAGCACTCCCTTTAACCTCTTCTGGACTGCTCACCACATATATACTGCGGCAGTGCAGCTTAGCTGCACGAAATCACGTATTTGTACGTGATTTCGTGCATGAGGTCTGGGGCACGTGCGCGCCACCGGCGATCCAATCACAGCGGGAGCCAATCAGCGGGTCCGGCGGCTGCAATCATTCAGAGGAATGGCAGAACGGCGGTCTGCCTATGTACACAAGACAGACCGCCGTTCTGTGAGGGAGGAGATCTTGTATTTCCAAGCAGAAACACAGATCTCTGTTTTCTGCCAGTCACAGCATTCCCCCCACAGCACTCCCTGGGACCACAGCTAACCCTTTGATCGCCCCCGATGTTAACCCCTTCCCGGCAAGTGTCATTTATACAGTGACAGTGCATCTTTTTAGCACTAATCACTGTGTTGGTGTCATTTAGTGGCAGATTTGTCTGCCGCAATCCTACTACAAATCGCTCATCGCTGCCATTACTAGTAAAAACAAAAAAAAATTAAAAGTCCATAAAATTATCCCATAGTTTATAGACGCTATAACTTTTGTGTAAACCAATCAATATACGCTTATTGGGATTTCTTTTACCAAAAACATGTAGCAGAATACATATTGGCCTACATTGAAGAAGAAATTAGATTTTTTACATTTTTTTATTGTATGTGTTTTATAGCAGAAAGTAAAAAATATTGTTTTGTTTTGTTTTCAAAATTGTCAGTCTTTTTTTGTTTATAGCGCACAAAATAAAAACCACAGGAGGTGATCAAATACCACCAAATACCACTCTATTGGTGGGAAAAAAAGGACATCAATTTTATTTGGGTACAGCGTCGCACGACCGCACAATTGTCAGTTAAAGCAACGCAGGGCAAAAAATGGCCTGGTCAGGGAGGGGGTAAAACCTTCCGGGGCTGAAGTGGTTAAGAGAATGCTCCTAATCTCAGCTCCTTACCTGTATAGAAGACATCTGGGAGCCAGAAATCTTGACGATTGATAGGGGATCAAATACTTATTTTAATCATTTAAATGCAAATCAATTTATAACTTTTTTGAAATGCGTTTTTCTGGATATTGTTGTGGTTATTCTGTCTCTCATTGGTAAAATAAACCTACAATTAAAATTATAGACTGATCATTTCTTTGTCAGTGGGCAAACGTACAAAATCAGCAGGGGATCAAATACATTTTTCCCTCACTGTAGTTTACACCGTTGCTATGCAATGCAATGAAAAAAAATTACAGCAAGCTGCATTTTTTCACAACACAAATGCATTGAAATACAAGTAAACGCAACGCAGAGTAGCGAACATAAAAGCCCAAGCAAGAAGGAGGTGACCTCAAAACAAACGCTTACATACTCATACACCCTCACAGGTTGAACTGGATGGACCGATGTCTTTATTCAACCTAACCACCCATGCAATACAAGCAGATGGGTGTTCAACCTGTGGCCCTTCTTGTGTTGCGGAACTACAAGTCCCATGATGCTTTGCAAGGCTGACAGTTATAAGCATAACCCCCAAAGGCAGAGGCATGATGGGACTTGTAGTTCTGCAACTGATGGAGGGCCACCGGTTGAGCACCCAGCTTGAAAAGACAGCCAAATACTCCCAGCAATCAGATTCGCCAGAGGGCAGGGGCGTCGCTAGGGGGTTGTTTTTGGGGCTATAGCCCTGAATCTGGGGCCAATAGCCCCGAGTCTCTGCAGGGGTCCCCAAGGGGAGGGGAGGCTCTCTGGGAACCCTGATGCAAGGGAGGGGCACTCGAGGGACCCTGATTTTAAGGCAGAGGCTCTCTAGGGACCTAGATTTAAGTAGGGGGGGTTCTCTGGGGACCCTAATGTAAGGGGGGCTCTCTGAGAACCCTGATATAAGTGGGGGGCCCTCTGGGTAACCTAATCAAAAGGGGGAGGCTCTCTGAGGATTCTGATGTAAGGAGGAAGCTCTCTGAGGACTCTGATGTAGGGGGGGCTCTCTGGGGACCCTAATGTAAGGGGGCTCTCTGGGGACCCTAATTTAAGGGGGCTCTCTGGGGACCCTAATGTAAGGGGGCTCTCTGGGGACCCTGATGTAAGGAGGGGCTCTCTGGGGATATATATACACACACACACACACACGTATATTACTGTATATACATGTGTATGCCCACCCAAGCGTATGACTTTCTTTACTACGCTGCTATGGGCTCTAGCCCCAGATCTTTTGTAGACCTAGCAACGCCCCTGCCAGAGGGAACACCAATCAATATCACATCACATACACAGTCCAATGCCCGGTAGATGCAGCCCTCCTTGGATGGGGATACCCCATATGGAACTACAAAAACAAAGAAGAGGAAGGCGCAAACCCCTAGTGCATTACCTGAGTAAAAAACAGAATTTATTCAAATAAAAAGCAACCAATAAAATGCATACTTACAAAGGTGCATAAGTATACAGCAAGTACATAGGAGGATGATATGAGGTAGAAAATACAAGTGATTCTGTGGCCTCACATATGCACACTAACGCATTTTCGGGGGCGCACCCCCATCCTCAGAGCACAGCGCTCCTGAAATGCGTTGCATATGTGAGGCCACAGAAACACTTAGATTTTCTACCTCATGTCATCCTATGTACTTGCTGTATACTTATGCACCTTTGTAAGTATGCATTTTATTGGTTGCTTTTTATATCAATAAATTCCGTTTTGTACTCGGATAATGCACTAGGGGTTTGCGCCTTCCCCTACCTTGTTTTTGTGAGCACCCAGCTTGTTCACAGCAGATGGGGTGCAGGAATGTTTAGGAAAAAATGTATCACAAACGCACGTCAACGTGTGTCAATTGCATATCAACACGCATGCAAAAACGCGTGGTTTCTGGTGCGAATGGGCCCCTAATGATCACAAGCGCTGTTTAATATACAAACTACTAGTGTTCGCATCACTGAGGTGACAACTTTAACGACATCTAACATGATCCATTCACACAATAGGGTGACACAAGCCCTGAGAGTGAATTTCCTTGTCAGCAATTAGTGCCGGTCATGCATTGAATATTCTAAGAGGAGGGAAGGCCCCCGAGCCACTGCTGGTGTCACCATAGAAACTCCTTGGCTGACTTTGTAAACACAGCCATGGAGAGAGGGAGGGAGAAGGAGGAGGAGGCCTGCTCGGCCTAGTACTGCTAAGGGAAGCCTGTTCACGGTTGCCCTCGGCAACCCATAGACTCCTATTACAGCCAGGCAGGCAGGTGGAGGATTACCAGTCCCAGGCTGTGGGGATGCAACAGGTTACACCAGGACCTCATCGCCGTCTGGAGGATATACGCCTCGTCTGAGATCACTCCATCCTGTGCCGGTGACGTATTCCATCATATTTATCATTCTTATGTGCTAATGGTGTCACACCGGCTTGGTGTTTTTTATGAGGCTCAATTCACAGTGCTAATTTACCACCAGAAAGGTATTTATTTTTTAAAAAAGCGACATTTTCAGCCGAGTCCAATGAGGTTTAAAAGTTAGTCACACGACTAAAATGAAGCGTGTTTTCCTTGCGTTAAACTTTGTGAATTGCGCCAATTGCTTCAATTTATATTATATAAAAGAAATTCCCATGTATTTCAGTTTTATTAATATATTATTGTTCATTTACTAAACGTATTCCTCTTTGTTAGGGCTTATTTTGGCACGAAGAAATGCAAACACAACATTGTAAACAACACTGCCTGCTGCAATGGACATAATTGACGCAGAGCATTGACAGGCGTTTGTGAGGCTTCAGAGATGCAGACAAAATGTTTAGTAAAGGTAGTGTAAAAGTGCAGAAAAAAAAGTGACTTAGCCCCCTCATTTTACCGCCCTCTGGCAGTAAAAGTATGCGGTGCATTCTAGCTCATTATGCCTTTGCCTTACAGGGGTTTTTTTTACAACCGCTTTAAACGAACATCTTTACTATATCAGCCTGGGCATCTGACCCTAAGGCCCTGATCACACCTGGCGATTTGGGATCGCAGCGATTGTGCCCGCGTTCCCAAATCTCCAGATGTAAATGGGGCCTAATAAGTTTGCTTTGCAATATTTCAAGATCCTATGTGAGCGCCCTTCCTCTCCGGTAAATAAAACAATGTAACATTCTTCATATCCTGAGAGGAGTCGTGCTGCTTGCGGTCTCCTCTGAGCCTTGGCAAATATTGACCTGCTATTTATCCATCACAGGTCAATAGACATTGCTTGGCACGGGAGATTAGCCAGCGACTGTTAGGACTGGCCGATCGCATTTATTTATTACGTATTTATACAGGATGTTTATCTTTTCATTATGTGTATGTTAATGCTTCTTACACTGATAAGTTGCGATTTTCACAGTGACTCATGTTTACAACATTTATTGTTGTTATTTATTAATTACTATAAGGGCCAGTTCACACCACATGCAGTCCAGTGCATCCAAAAACTTCTGCATCAAAATCGCATGGAAAGTAGGTTTATATGATTTCCAATGGCATAGCTCACACCAGTGCTTGCAGTTCCAGTGTGTCCCAGTTCCAGCAAAAAATTTAGAACATGCTGCATTTTTCCTGCACTGGAACGCTGTAAAAATCATCAAAAACACACTGGAACACACATGTCCTTATTTAAGGTTAAGGAAAAAAGGGGGGGGGGGACGCAATGGAACGCGTCAAGAACGCGCATGCTGAAAAGCATCTGGAATGCATCTGGACTGCTTTTCTATGGTGTGAACGGGCCCTAAAACATTTTGGCTTATTTACTCATTGAAGCGAAAATGAAATGCAAATGAGGAATACAGTGTGTGGATACATAAAAAAACATGAATATTAACCAGTAGCTGACCACCCTATAGGATCTTTACTGCTACAGTGTGGCTGCTCTCTGCAGAATCACATATATACAGTTGTGTTCAAAATAATAGCAGTCCAACATCACTAATCAGATCAATCACTGATTTTGATATAATATACATTTATACATGGCAAATCATTTACTAGTAGAGTATTAAAAAACCAACAAACCCAACAATCATGACATACATGCTGCTAATTCTGTGTAATTGAATCACCAATTGAAAGGGGCGTGTTCAAAATAATAGCAGTGTGGAGTTTAATTAGTGAGGTCATTTAGTCTGTGAAAAAACGGATGTCACACAGGTGGCCCCTATTTAAGAATGAGGGCAGCAAATGTTGTACATGCTGGGTATAGTGCATTTCTCGCTGAAAATCTGTTAGGCCCCTTTCACACTGGGGTGGGGATGGCGGTAAAGCGCCGCTATTGTTAGCGGCGCTTTACCGTCGGTATTCAACCGCTAGCAGGGCGGTTTTACCCCCTGCTAGCGGCTGAGAAAGGGTTAAAAAAAACCACCGAAAAGCGCCTCTGCAGAGGCGCTTTGCCGGCGGTATAGCCACGCTGTCCCATTGAGTTCAATGGGCAGGAGCGGTGAAAGAGCGGTCCTTCACCGCTCCGAAGATGCTGCTAGCAGGACTTTTTTTCCCGTCCTGCTAGCGCACCGCTCCAGTGTGAAAGGAGAGACAGCAGCGGCTGTTTCGGGTCGGTTTGCAGGCGCTATTATTAGCGCAATAGCACCTGCAAACCGCCCCAGTGTGAAAGGGGCCTTAGGCAGGCCATACATGGGTCGAATTTCAAAAGAATTTTCTTTAGAAAATCCTATCTGGGAATTTTCGTTCGTATTTCGCACCATTAGTGGGCTGCAGCAACAGCCGATTTTCGTGTGGCAATCAAATTTGAGTAATCGGACATGTTGGAAATTTTTTGAAAAACGACTGATTTTCTAATCAATGATGGGAGAATCGTACGAGAAATGTGATCGAAAAAGAAATGCGCATGTGCAAGAAAAGAAAATTCACGGAAAGAAAAGAGGAGTCCCAGCCACGAATATTCTTTTCTTTAGCAACATGAGGTGAAATTGAAGGCTTGGTTGGTTGAATTTCAAAATCAATGGTGGCACCATCGGATCACAAAACGCACAAAGAAAATTCTTTCGAAATTCGACCATGTATGGCCAGCCTAAGGCTGGGTTCACACTATGTGCAGTATGGGGCACAGCAGGGGATCTGGTGCGTCCCCGTTAGGTCAGAATTTTTGCCTGAATTCGGACCTAAAATGGAGCCAAAGACGCACAGGACCCTTCTGCTGTGCGCTCTGAGGCCTCTCCGGAGCTATGTGAACCGGTTCCATTGATAGCGAATTGGATGTGGGAAAAGACAGTGAAGCATGGTGGTGCAAGCATCATGATATGGGGATGTTTCTCATACTATGGTGTTGGGACTATTTATTGCATACCAGGGATCATGGATCAGTTTAAATACATCAAAATACTTGAAGAGGTCATGTTGCCTTATACCAAAGAGGAAATACCCTTGAACAATAACACAAAGACCCCAAACACACCAGTAAGCGAGCAGAATCTTGGTTCCAGACCAACAAGATTAACGTTATGGAGTGGCCAGTCCAATCCCCGGACCTTAATCCAATAGAAAACTTGTGGGGTGACATCAAAAATGCTGTTTTTTCATCCTGGGCTGGAATACCAGTTTACAGGTGCCAGAAGTTGGTCGACTCCATACAACACAGATGTCAAGCAGTTCTCAGAAACAGTGGTTATACAACTAAATATTAGTTCAGTGATTCACGGGGAAAGCTAAATTTTCAACCCTTTGATCACCCTAAATGTTTAACCCCTTCCAGCCAGTGTCATTATTACAGTGACAGTACATATTGTTAGCATTGATCACTGTATTAGTGTCACTAATTGGTGGTGTCAGTCCCCCCTACTGACACCATCAATGAGGCACTATTCCACCAACTGGCACCAATAATGAAGTACCATTCCCCCTACTGACACCATCAATGGGGCACTATTCCACAACTGACACAAATGAGGGAGTACTATTCCCCCTACTGACACCATCAATGGGGCACTATTCCACCAACTGACACCAATTACAGGGTACCATTCCTCTACTGATGCCATCAATGGGGCACAATTCCACCAACTGACACCAATGATGGAGTACCATTCCACCTACTGACACCATTAATGGGGCACTATTCCACCAACTGACACCAATGATGGAGTACCATTCCCCCTACTGACACCATCAATGGGGCACTATTCTACCAACTGACCCCAATGAGAGAGTACCATTCCCCTTACTGACACCATCAAATGGGGCACTATTCCACCAACTGACACTAATTACAGGGTACCATTCCTCCTACTGACGCCATCAATGGGGTACTATTCCACCAACTGACACCATTAATGGGGCACCGTTCCACCAACTGACACCAACGATGGAGTACCATTCCCCCTACTGACACCATCAATGGGGCACTATTCCACCAACTGGCACCACTGTTGGAGTACCATTCCCCCTACCGACATCAACAATGGGGCACTATTCCACCAACTGACACCACTGTTGGAGTACCATTCTCCCTACTGACACCATCAATGGGGCACTCTTCTAATTGATATCAACAAAGGGGCACTTTTCCTCCCACTAAAACCAATGATGTGGCACTGATGCCAGGGCATTTTCTACTCACGCCACAGCCCGGATTCCCTAAGGCCGTAAGGACAGTAAAGTGACCCTTTACTTAGAAAGTTTGGAGACCCCCTACCCTAGTCCATCTGAGGAGTGAGCAAAAGAGGGTGCCTACATACAGTGGGACCATACAGAACGAACATAGCCACCCTATAACAAGAAGTTGGAGGAAGAAATTTTGGAGATTTGGGGGAGGCTGAGAGCAGTAGAAGTGGCTTTTCTGAGTTAAAGTGGTTGTAAACCCTTCCATATACCCAGTGAAGTGACTGGCCTCAGGCGATACACAGAGATGAAACAAAGCCTCCTACATAAGTTGTACCTGTTTATATGCAGTCCTCCCTTCTCTACCTCAGTTCAAAGTGCAGAATTTATCAGCTTTTCTGAGCTGTCAGAAAAAGGGGGCGGACATCTGCAGTTACACTCTGAAGAGCTCAGTGAGGAGAGCTCTCAGAGCTGGTTGGAGGGAAGGGACACACCTCCCTCCAGACAGCACACTGGAACAGAGCTGAGGCTGTCAATCTGCTGAAGATCCCTTCCCTTTCACCGTTTTTCTCTTGGTGTCAAAAAAACTTGTCACAAGTGACTGATTCTGATAGCAGAGGGATAAAGCAGCAGACAGAAATGACAATTAGTGCTCTTAATTAAGACAAGTGCACACTATAGGAGCTATATACTTTGTTCATATTTTATGTCTGAAGTTTATAACCACTTTAATCAAGTAACACTATCTGCAGCCTGGTGGGGCCTGAGGGTCACATAGTAGATACCAAAGGGCTACAGACCAGGACTCTACCTTACACAGGTGGAATCTAGCTACTAACCAGCATTTCCACGTGGCTTCCTTTAACCTTCTATATATGAACCCTGCTGACATGGCTCATGGTGTTTTTTTTTTATAGTTGACCTGACACACCATTCCCACCATGGAGAAGTATGAGAAGCTGGCCAAGATTGGTGAAGGATCCTACGGAGTGGTGTTCAAATGTCGAAACAAGGAGACTGGGCAAGTGGTGGCCATCAAAAAGTTTGTGGAGTCTGAGGACGATCCGGTTATTAAAAAGATAGCTTTGCGTGAAATACGTATGTTAAAGGTGAGGACCTTCCCTGATCCATATGTACTTTTGGTGGGGAATATGAGGAAAGAAAAAAGGTCCACATTAACAAATTTTATTCTAGCTTTCATTTTTTTTTTCCTAGTGCAGATTAGAAAAGGAAACCAAACCTCAATGGTCACCATTGTATTTTCTTACCTTCGGGTTTTACTAGTGTTGTTAACCCTGCTTGTGTTCTTCCCTGCTGGACTACAGAACTATTTCCCTTTTCCTCATCTCCATAGCTTAAGTGTAGTCCACCGCAGTTCAAGGAATTGTGAGGGGAAAATGCAGTTACTGGTGGGAGTATGAATGGATGATCAAGATTGAAATATGTTTCTCTAAAAATGATGGCAACAATTATTGTAAAGGACATCCAGGGCACTCACACTGGGGCATGTGCAGAGAGGAGCAGTAAGTGAAGAGACGAGCTCTCCAATGGGAAACAAACTAGAGGAAGAAGTTCTGTCCCTTCTCCACTCTATGTTTTGGGTGGAGTTTCCCTTTAACCTAATGTTTTGTTAATTTCAGCAATTAAAACACAGCAATCTGGTGAATCTGCTGGAGGTTTTCCGCAGGAAGAGGAAACTCCACCTAGTCTTTGAATATTGTGACCAAACTGTTCTTAACGAGTTGGAGAGACACCCAAATGGGTAAGTCCCATGCGAAGGTTGCCACGCTTTGTGTAAGGTTACTAGATTTTCAAAATGAATCGGTTAAAAGAGTGTAAAGTTTAGAGTGCAGGGGTCAGGATTGGTAAGTAACACGGAGAGTTCAGGAGTCTGGATTAAGTATCAGACAGAGGTCAGGTGTTAGTATCTCAGAGAGTTTGGGGGGGGGGGGGGGGTCAGGAGTAGGTAACACAGAGAGTTCAGGAGTAAGTAACATGTAGAGTTCGAGGTCATGATTGAGTAATACACAAGGTTCAGGGCTCAGGAGTAAGTAACTCACAGAGTTCCAGGGTCAGGAGTAAGCAGCGCACAGAGTTCAGGGGGTCGGGATTAGGTAATGCATAGAGTTTAGGGGCCAGGATCAACTAACAGAGAATTCAAGGGTCAGGATTACATAATGCACAGAATTTAGGGTTGAAGATCATGTAATGCAGAGAGTTCAGAGGCTAGGACTAATGCCCCGTACACACGGTCGGACTTTGTTTGGACATTCCGACAACGAAATCCTAGGATTTTTTCCGACGGATGTTGGCTCAAACTTGTCTTGCATACACACGGTCACACAAAGTTGTTGGAAAATCCGATCGTTCTAAACACGGTGACGTAAAACGTACGTCAGGACTATAAACGGGGCAGTGGCCAATAGCTTTCATCTCTTTATTTATTCTGAGCATGCGTGGCACTTTGTCCGTCGGATTTGTGTACACACGATCGGATTTTGTTGTCGGAAAATTTTATATCCTGCTCTCAAACTTTGTGTGTCAGAAAATCAGATGGAAAATGTGTGATGGAGCCTACACACGGTCAGAATTTCCGACAACAAGGTCCTATCACACATTTTCCGTCGGAAAATCCGACCGTGTGTACAGGGCATAAGAGTTCAGGGATCAGGTCTGCAGCAAGTTACTCACAGAACTCTGTTTGTGTCTGTCATTGCCAGGGCCCAGTATCATCCTGGGGAGCCTAGTATTGTAGTGTTAACTTTTCATTGATCAGGCTCAGCTCATCACACCGTGCAAGTGTCAGTCCAAAATGGCACAGCTGAAGCAGTCTGCGGGTGCATGGCAAAATAAATCACTGTGCACGCACAGGGCACTCTAGCTGCGCCATTTTTGATTTGCTGCTTCCTCAGTATGATAAATTAAAGCCTGTGCACTGCAAACTTTACTGTGCCTGGGACTAATCCGAAGGGCGCCCGTTTCCCAGCGACAGAAGCCTCATATGTCACGGAAAGTGGTCCATATCCACCGAGAGAGGATTGTCCAGATGATGCAGGAGTATATTGAAGACCACATAAAAACACAGGGGGGCACACACAGACACGGGGAGTACAGAGGAGCATTGGTGTCGCTAGATGAGACAGGATGCTCTAGGGTGCACTGGAATCACTAGGTCTAGAAAAACTTTATTAGGTTCGTACAAACATACAGGTTCCAGAACTAAACAGATATCCAAATACCTCCATTGCATATGATTACAACAGTACACTCTACCGATATTCCATTCCAGTCCAGTCCAGTCCAACATGATTAAAGTTGATACCTGCCATTTCAAGTCTAACTTCTCCCCCAAAGTGAGAAGCAAAAATTAACATACAAAATTCTATTGACTTGGATTACACAAGCATTTCAGCAAATAGCATGCAGAGACCAGCTACATATTACCCCAGCAATCTATCCATGACTAGTTCCACGGTCATGGATAGATTGCTGGGGTAATATGACTGCTCCCTAGCTGCAATTTTCCTTCACTTCATTTTGCTTGTACTTGGCTTGTATTGTTTTCTCTTCATTACTTTGTATGCTTATACAAAAAAGAAAAAAACACTTTTAAAAATAAAATCTTGGCAAGAGAAAGGAATCCTGGTTCTTGGTTACGGTACTTTCCTGTTAATAAGTAGAGTAATGATGATGCTTATGTACACAACCATGAGGGAGTCACACTTTATTTGTCAGACAACACAAGAAAATTGATAATACCGGTGTTACCAGGAAACCCTCCTCTGGTTGCCCTGATGAAACTAGTTGGACTTGTACTAGTAGCTAATTGTCCTGACTCCAGGAGGACAAATCTCCACCAAATACCTTGCCCCTGTCCTTAGAGAGTTATAATGGAGGGGTGAATAGCTGTTTATTGGGCTTAGTCCTGGAGTTGGAAAAGTCAATCTCTTAAAAAAAAAAAAAAAAGGAGGCAGCACACAAAAGGACTTTCTGGCTATCAAAGGTGATAGTAGGCATGTTGCCCATGTTCACAGGCAGAATTGCTTTTAACAGGTTTGATTTAAACCTAGGCAGCTGGATAGCACTCTTGTCTTGCAGCTTGCAGAGTACGGGGTTCAAAGCCCACCCTGGACACTGCCTGTATGAAGTGTACATGGTCTTCCCATGTTTGCATGGGTTTTCTCCCGCAATCCAACAACCTTACTGGTAGGTTGACTGGCTTTCGGTAAAACTATCTTGAGTGTGAAAGGTACATTAGATTTTGGGCCCCTATGGAAGACAGGAACTGAGAACTGATGTAAATGGCTTTATACACCCTCTAAATCTGTGTGTAATATGTTGGTGCTATACTGTGCACAATAATAGAGACTTTATACAGAGATAATATAGATCATTATCATGCAGTTCTTTAAAATTTTCACTGCTCTAGTACAATGGTCTCCAAACTGCAGCCCGGGTGCCAGATGCGGCCCTTTGCTTGCTTTTTTCCAGCCCTTGGGGCACTATTTCATTCACTGACACCAAAGAAGGAGCACAGTTCCTCCCAATGACACCAAACAATGGGGCACAGTTCCTCCCAATGACACCAATGATGGGGCACAGTTCCTCCCAATGACACTGTAACGGAATGTCCCACACTCCGCTTGATTGCTTCCGTCATTATACAGCCTCCTCCAGTCTGAACTTCAGAGATCAGATATTATAGCCGATCGTACAAAACTAGCCGACAATTGCTTGTATGAACATGGAACCTTTATTTGACAAACTCACACAGCATATATACCCCATAGGAGGACATCCCCTCCTGATCATAGTACCTTAACAATACAAACTGTAACCAGAAACATAATTAACTAGTCATTTAAACCAGCCTAGATGACTAGACTATTCAGCCCCTACAACACCAAGGACACATTACTACAAGAATAAACACATCCCACAAGTGACCCCCCCCCCCTCCTTAGCCTAGTAGGCAACAGACTATAGCAGGAGACCTCAGTAGCAGACTGTCCGGCTCCTACATTGAAGAACATGAAACAGAGATCAATGTGGCCAGCTCTTTTAATTAACATGTATAGTTCTGAATCAAACAAACCAGGAATAGTCTTTATATTTCTTGAGGGATATTGTTGATAAATATTATTGTCCCATTTGAAGTAATCCAAACCACATTCTCAGTGTCCATTAAGTAGTTATCCCTCATTTTCTCGGTCACCCTGTGCCCCTAATTGACACAGGATGACTTGCACATAAGAGGGGGAGCTGGGTTCCCAGTCCCATCACATCTCTCCCCTTTCAGCAGCAGACTAACACAGGAAGTGACCCAGATGGGTTGACTTCGAAGTTAGTCTGTAGTTCCAGTCCCCCAATGCCCGTACCCTAACCGTACACCAAACAAATTGTTCCGAACAGAGCATTACTCACAGAGCCAAACTCTGTGTTTCTTGTAGAACATACCCGCCGCTGGGGAGAAGTGCGAACTGGCCCTTTTCCCTGGAGTCCTTTCAGCCACTGGAGAGAAGACAGGTGGCTGGACTCACTCCGTTATTCTGTTAGGGATCTGGGCCAACTGCTCAGCATCTCTGGGGTATACAGGTGGGAACCATAGTCCCATCCACTCCCTCAGGAAGTACATTCTTTGTTAGTTGAGGGCAGAAGCCAGAGGCCAGCGGCGCTCTGCACGGTTAGCGCTTCAGCTGGGGACCCCACATCATCTGCTCCGGCTAACTGTTTGGGAGGGAGGACAATTTCCTCCACCCTGGCTGACTGTTGGGGAGGGCCAACCTCCTCTCCCCTCTCCCCCTGGACCCTGATCTGCTGCTGGGGAGCTACTGTCACCTTCTCACCCTGGCCCTCCGGAACTGCCGCGGGTGTGGGGCAGAGGTCTTGGACCCTCTGTCCGGTTGTCAGTACTTCAGCTGGAAAAGTTTCTTGTAACACCACAGGTGCTGCTCTTGGGAAATTCCATGTCCCTGGCAGTGTTGTAGGAGAAAGGTCGGCTGCCTCTTCTCTCAGGAAGGCTGAAGCTGTTGTTGGTGCTGGGCAGAGCTCAGTGATGTTCTGCCCTGATGCCAGCTCTTCTCCTGGGTTGGTGTCATCATTCTGGGGTGCCGTCTGCTGCTGGGACGCCCTGTCTCTATTACTGTCTCCCAGGTGCATGAATCTTTGTTGGGGAGGGGGAATGGCTGCTTCCCCTACCTGCATCTCTGAAATCCACTGAGGAAGAAGAACCACCACCTTCTCACCTCGGGCCTCCGAAACTGCCGTGGATGTGGAGCAGGGGTATGCAGTACTCTGTCTTGCTGCCAGCACTTCTGCTGGAGGTTCGCTAGGTGGTTCCTCCTCTACAGAAAAGTCTATTAAATCCCCAGTCTCTGGAATTGCTGAAAGTCCAGGGCATGGGCTGGTGGCCCTTGGGCCCAGTTTCAACACTTTGGCAGATGATTCATCATCCTTAACATCCTCAGATGAAATGTCAAGTATATCCATGCTTTCTGTGATCCATGGCTGGGGAATGAGGATAGCTTCCTCTTGGACAGACACATTTCTCCATCCAAGCTCATCCTGTGCAGAAACAAGTTTGTCAAGGTCAGTCAACACTTGCTCCATCCACCATAAGACATCCGCTTCCATAGCTGCAGACAGAGATGGGCAAAGCACACTGTTACTCTGCCCCATTGCCGATACTTCAGCCGAGATTTCAGGACTGTCGACTGGTACTTCTGGATAGTCCCAGTCAAAGGGAGCCCAGCCCTGGTGCTGAGCAGAGTCTAGCAGCCATCTGTAGGTGATCTCCAGCTCCCATTCCCAAACGGCCAGAAACAACTTCTTCCAGTGCCCAGTGCACTTCCGAGATGTTCAGCATCTCTTCTCTGTAATCCAATATTTCCTCCAACCACCATTCCAGATCGCTCCCAAAGTTAGGGTCCCTTGACAGCTTCCCATACAACAGTCTCAGGCCACCATAGCCAAAGCCTTCCATTGGGCTGTTATCTGCTATCCAAGGGCATGCTTGGGATACATGCCACTAGAGGGCTCTATAGCTCTCGTCCAATCGCATTTCTGCCCAGACCACCCTGCTTAACTCAGTTGTCTGCTCCTTGTGCGGTCGTTCTCCCAAAAACAGCACCCACAATCCATCCTGCGACCAGTACCATTCCTGGATGGAGGGGAGAATTTTTCCCTGGTGGCGCTGCTCACAGGCTAGCATTTCCTTTCAAAGTTCGCAGCAGACAGAATAATACCATCCCAGCAGGACCTGTGTTGGCATTGGTCCTCTGTGCTGTATCTGCATCTCTCGCAACCTCCTTCTGAATTCCTCTTCCATGGTGGCTGTTATTTGTACCTCTCCTCTTCTGCTATCCGGACCTTGGATACCGATGGAGGTTTGGATGTCCCAGACTGCAGGAAGCATCCCACCGCTTGCCACCAATGTAACAGAACCTTCCCAGCACCCAGCTTTGGTACGTCACAAATCCTCCCAATGACACCAGTGATGGGTCACAATTCCTTCCAATGACACCAATGAAGGGGCACATTTCCTCCCAATGACACCAATGATGGGGCACTATTCCTACCAGTGACCCCAATGATGGGGCACTATTCCTACCAGTGACCCCAATGATGGGGTACTATTCCTATCAATGACACCAATGATGGGGCACTATTCCTAACACTGACACCAATTATGGGGCACTATTCCTACCAATGTCACCCATGATGGGGCATTGTTTACTCCTAAATTAACTAATGCTGTGACATGTTCTACTCCCGATGACCACAGTCTGCCCCCCCCCCCCCTAAAGTCTGAAAATATAATAAACCAGCCATTTGTTTAGAAAGTTTGGAGACCCCTGCTCTAGTACAGGGACAAAACAGGAACACTATAGGAACTCAGTTTTCAAAGTCTAACGACCATATATATATGTATGTCTTCCATTTTCAGGGTCCCTGACACAACAACAAAGAACATTGTACAGCAGATCCTGCAAGCTGTCAACTTCTGCCATAAGCACAGTGTAAGTAAATACCAGGTTGTAATCATTTAAGTAGATCTATCAGGGGCACAAACCCTGAATCTTATAAAAGCTTAAAAGTGTGTAACAGAGTTTCAGGAGGAAGGTTACATGAGCTGACCCCCTACCTTGCAGACAATACGCTTCCACGCTGTAGCAGCACAGGGCAATAGGGGATCTTGAGCTGGAAGCTTTACCATCTAGTGCACTGGTGCCATACCTGTGGTCTGAGGGTCACGTGTTCCTTTGGTGTTTGAAGTGTGGCCCTTGGGCCCCAGAAGTCATTAGTGGGAGAATTGATTGTAAATGGTGTCTTTGATAGCAGTGATCTCAAAGCAGTTTCATGTAACGTGCATCTAGTCTCTAAATGCTTTCTACAGCATGGGTTCAGTCTTCAACCACCCAGGTAGAACAAACTCTGACCATTTCCACTAGCAAGTCTTGAGTCTATGACCGTTTTTTGTAGCATTACATATAATAAAATATTTTATGTGGCCCTTTGGAGGGGCTGTATTTGATGCCATCTTTACCTTGTAAATTGGCAAACACTAATCTAGTGTCCTGTAGTACTTATTTGGTGCCACCACCCAGAAGGAGTTAGCTTGTATAGGAGACTTTCTCCCAGGAATACCTTGACCCATCTGTCAACTACATACCCTTGCGTTTATGAATAAAAGCAGGTCCAGACTTGAGCACAGTTTCCATTGCCTTATTTTAACTTGGTAGGACAAAAGCACAAATTAGGTAAATTACTTACAACTCACATTGGGCTCCTAGGGTTTCTTGGCTAGCAGCCACTGGGTGGGTAACTCACACAGAATCTCTTCTGGTGGCATAGCCCCAATAAACAAGAGGTTAGAGTGTAACTCTGTTCCAGTGATGACTATAAATCTTCTTAGGCCCACATGGTCTACATAACCACTTTACCAGGGCAATGTTTTAATTTTTTGCACACATGTTACAATCTGCGTTTTTACTAGAAAAATGTTTTTAAACCCTCAAACAATTATACATTTTCTGAAAGGTGAGACCCTAGTGCTGCAAAGCAAAAGCGTTAACCACTCAGCCACTGTGCTTTAAATATTATGTGCTTTTTTGGCAGTGCATCCACCGAGACGTCAAACCTGAGAATATACTGCTGACCAAGCAAGGAGTCATAAAACTCTGTGACTTTGGCTTTGCAAGAATTCTAAGTAAGTATTTTTATCTCTTGGGATACAAAAAGCTGCACTGAGAAATTATGCTGTCCGCTCTTTGGCCTTTGTGGTTTTAATACTTCCTAATTGTGCTACCCTCTTTTTATCAGAATTGTGACTCTGGTGGCTTCAAAACAATGGGCAGGACAGGTTTTAGGACAATCACGCTCCAATCATGGCTGGAATGTATATTGTTGTTGTGGAATGTAAGATGAAGCATGAGTGGCGTTTTAATGGGATGTGTTTTCTGTGGTATCAGTGTGGAAGCATGAGTGGCGTTTTCAATGGGATGTGTTTTCTGTGGTATCAGTGTGTGTTTTTGCTTTGCCATATGAATGGAGACATCACTGTCTATGTAGGTAGGTGCAGCGTGATGCAGTGGGCAGAAAGCACACAGACTCCAAGTGCAGTAACAGGAACATATTGTAACTGAAGTCCAGCAATACACAACAGACCCAGCAGGAAGACAACTTGACCGGGAACACTCACAAGATGTAACAGCGATGAGACAATAGATTGAAGACTCAGGTGCTGACAGTGTTTGTCTTGAGGAGCAGAATGCGGCCTGGCCGGTCCGGTTCTAATTGGGGAGGCTTCAGGGAAGGATGGTGTATCCCTACACTTTCCCTACTCCTCCAAAACCTTTCTTTGGCACTACACATTGTCACTGACAGAAGAGTGACCTGTCCCTACTCTAGCCACTCACAAAATGCGTGCCAAACCTAAGAGCCAGGGTCTTATATAGACTCTGTCTGACCCAAGATGGCCGCCAAAGTCACCTGGGGTGCTGCCATCCATTCAGATAGCTGCCTCCCTGTGTCAGAGGAAACCATAGAGGAACTAGGTTCTTCTCTAACTCCTCACCATCTACATTGCCACTGTGGACAGCGCCACCTGCAGTGGAGACAATAGATTGCACCTGCCTACATGTATCCTTATTGTGGCATATCTATTGAGGCATTGCCATTTATCTTTATTGTGGCATGTGCATGGGGAATTTCTGTGCTTCCTTACTGTGCCATATTTATGGAGGCATTGCTGTGTGTCCTTATTGTGGCATATGTACAGAGATATTGCTGTGCTACACCAATTGAACAGAAATGGACATTTTGCTATTCAGGTACCACAGACAACATTGTAGGGAACCAGCACACCATCATAACGCAAAATGATCTTGTACTTGAGGAAAAGCATGCAGACAAAAAACAATATTTTCGAGCTGCAGGAACCTCTTTTTTAAGATGACCTTGAGAATTGGGGCTCTCGCAGCTTTGAAACCACATCTTTTTGCTATTGTGATGAAGCATATGTGTGTCTTCTTCCTGGGGATAGTTACTGAGACATCACTGTGCACTGTTAATGAGACATTACTGACTTTCCTACTGTACCATATCAGTGGTTCCTGGACTTTGGATCTTTTTTGCTGAAGCATTGTAAAACTAGCTTGATCAGCATTTTCGTTCATGCATTTCACTCCTATATTTAATATCTCATTAACCAAAGATCCTTCATAAAAAACGCCCTGGCATGTCAACTTTTTATAGGCTACTAAAATCCAGTGTCTGGTTATTCCAGGACACTCCATACTGTCTCTCTGCACCTTATATACGTGTCTTGTTTATCTTTCCTCTACAGCTCGGCCTGGAGATGATTATACAGACTATGTGGCTACACGATGGTATCGTGCTCCTGAACTGCTGGTTGGGGACACTCAGTACGGGGCGGCGGTCGATGTTTGGGCCATAGGTTGTGTCTTTGCTGAGCTGCTGTCTGGACAACCTCTGTGGCCAGGAAAATCTGATGTGGACCAACTCTACCTCATCATTAGAACACTTGGTAAGAATCGGGGACCTGCTGCATTGTGGGTAATTCTGACCATCCGTATGCTTCATGCTGTAGTCTGAGATCTTGACCTCTGCTTGTTCTATTGTAATGAAAACATTTTGTTACCAATTGCTATTTATTGCCACGTCTCTAAAAGTAATGTCAAAGCTTGTATCATCATTACAACCATCACATGCATCCTGTGCCATTTTGACCTGTGCTGACATTTGTGCCCGTCACACCTAGCTCTTCAACAGTCTAACCTGCTAGCACCACCATTGGGGCACACAGTATACTGTAAATCCATGCAGGTCTAGAGTAGGCCTTCAACATGAAATCTCCAAAATACACTAAAACTTTCATCTTTGAAATACTTGTCCTTCACATTCATCATATCTATAAAAAAAAGGGAAACTATGCTTTGCCAAAGCAGGGTAATTTAATAGGTTCACTTAACTTACACTCCAATTTGTAGCCACACCCACAAAATTAACAAGAAATTATGGCTACACAGTGCCTGTGCCAGCCTGAGAGACAATTGATGATTGCTGTGTATGTGCCACTCCAGCAGCGCCATATTGGGGTAACACCCATAATTCTTACTGTTGCCATCCCTAACATGCCTACTGAGCAGTGCAAGATAGCTGAGGACAAGGACCACACTGCTGGGGACATCACCAGGGTAATGTGTTTGTTGCGGACAGACCTCTCAAAACAGGGACAGATAGCAACCATAACTCCAGATATTTGTTTTATATTGTCATATATTTTGGCATATTTTGGCATTGGTTATGTTTTTGAAGGATTTAAAGCTAATTTTTTATCCTGGATTTGGGCTTTAAGGCTGCATCAGTCACTGTACTGCTGTTCCTGAGTGTTATATAAAATAACATATGCCCAGTACCAGCAGATTGCACAGCTAAGGTCAGCAGTACCTAGTGGCTAGCAGGAAGAAGCATGCATACCCAAAGGGATAATAGGGATGTGTTCTTTCATGTAATGCTCGGGAACAGCAGTACAGAGTCTAGGGACCATCTATAAAGGTGCCCAGCATTACACAAAATTCTTCCAAGATGCAGCCTACTACTTGGGAGGACTCTTAAAAAAAGAACTGGGGCAGGGTGCTGTGACATTTACAGGAGCCTGCCAGCCCTTCCCACCAAACTTGATCTTACCAACAGAAAAGACCCAGAGATGATGCTACTTGGTCTCAAAAGAGGGATTTCTTGAAAGCCGTGATTTGGTTGAACATTTTATTTAATTGTATGTTGGAAGAGGGAACAAGGGAAGGTATTATATGCATAAAATATACTTCAACTTTAATACATGCAAAGAGTTCTTGGTGCTAGTCAAAAAGCTTTGATGGGTTTCTTAGTTGAAATTGTTGATGTATATTTTGGGATTTACCCCACAGGAAAGCTCATCCCCAGACACCAGTACATCTTCCACAGTAATGAGTTCTTCCATGGTGCCAGCATCCCGGAGCCTGATCCAGATGATGTGGTATGTAACCAAGGCTGTGGTTACCTCATAAGAAAACTAAGCATCAAACCTTTATTAACCTTCTCTGGTTGTTTCTCTAATCCTAGTTTCCCTTTATATTAAGGCTTTAACTTTCTTGACTTTGGGGTCGACCAACACCCCTGGACCTAATTCCATTCTGTCTGTTTTTAGTCTGTCCAGTTAAAGTGATACAAAATGGGTGTCATTGACAGGGAATGATGAGTTCTTGTGGTCCAGAGAAAGAAGTAATGTTAGTAACAATATTTCCTGGCCCAGCACACAATGGTTTAGCCCTCCATTGGTAAAATCTGGGACCACCTCCAATAGCTAAGAGAAAAGACATGCCCCCTGTATTCTTTTTTTATAGGTTCCTCCAGACCACCTTCCATGTAAAATCTCCTTTTTGTCGTCCCTGACCGTATAAAAATGGGCTGAAGATCCTTCAGTAAAACATTTCTTGCAGCCAGCAAAGCGCATTAGACCACTAAAGAGATCCCTCATACCATCCTGGGATCTCAGCCTAGTTCTCAATTCACTCAGGCAGCCTCCTTTTCTGTCACCAGACTCCTGTTCCCTATGGTTCTTGACCTTAAAATTGGTGTTCCTGCTTGCCATACTCTCTGCAAGGAAAGTATCAGAATTAGCAGCCCTGTCCTGCAAAGAACCTTATTGTATATTCCTTCAACAGAAAGCTATTCTTTGACTGGCCGCAAGTCTTAGGCCTAAGGTTGCCTCTAGCTTCCATGGAAATTGGGAAGCAATCCTTCCAAATTTTGAGCAGGTGCCTTCTCCTTCCCAACCAAATGACTTCAGCACCTTTGACCTTATGAAGATCTGCTTCTGTCAGGAAGGTGAATAACCTTTTCATCCTCCCAGTGGGCTCAAACGAGGTGACCTCAAGAATTATTTCCACTTGGGTGTCAAAAGTTATCACCCTAGATAACAAGATTTAAAGGGCTGGCTCCTCCTGATGTAGTGCAGGCACATTAATCGCGGGATGGCAGCTTCTTAGGCAGCTTACACCAAGGTTTTGCTGGAAGACATCTGCAAGACGAACAGTTGGAGTTTCTGTACAACCTTGGCACGCCATTATAGCCTGGACGTTCAGGCAGCAGCATCCGCAAAGTTCGGGACAATGGTAGTCTCGACAGCCATACACGAAAAAAAAAACAGTTTCCCTTATTGAACAGCATCTCTCTCTGGTTGGGTGTTCCTTTCCTGCCTTTTCATTGCTAATTAGTTCCCATTGTGTGCTGACATGAGGTGGGCAAGGAATACGGAAAATTGTTATCCATACTTACAGTAATTTTTCTTTCGTGGCCTATCCTCATGTCAGCACAACGCTCGCCTCCTTGGTGGCCTGTCACTATCTAGTTATGGAACACCGGGGGGCCTAGGGGGAGTGTCATTTATCTTCGCTATTGGAGGTGGTCCCCGATATTACCAGTGAAGGGTTAACCCATCATGTGCTGATGTGGCGGTAGGCCAGGAAAGGAAAAATACTGTAAGTATGGGTAACAATTTTCCGTATTCAATCACCATCAGAGCAGAGCACAGAAAATTTCTTAAAAATGTGTAAGTATGGACATTTTGATCCCTGATTCTCAGCTTAAGGTTTAAAAATGTAAAATGTTTACTAGGTTCACGTTAAAAGCCTTGTTCACATTTTCTCCATGTGAAATATTTCCTTTGTATACTTAATTTTCTCATTTATGACTACACACCTACCCACTCATTATATTTTGCTGTGTCCTCCTGGCCACTGCTACTTTTTCACATTTTACTGGTGTCTATTGCTGATCTTAGAATACAATTGCAGAAGGAAATAAAAGCAAAAGCCACTGGGATTTCTTTTTCTTTCTTTACTTTTGTTTCATTTTAAATGTCATTATTTCCTTCCACAGGAGACCTTGGAGGAGAAGTTCCCTCATATCCAACCTGCAGCCATGACCTTCATGAAGGTAGGATGGAGTCCAATCATTTCAAGAGGATTCTGGGATACTCTGCTTTGAGGGTCCATTTGCACTAATGCATTTTTATGATGCTTTTTGCATTTTGCAGAAATGCAGGAATTTTTTTAACATGGTTTCCTATGGAACACGTTTACATTAATGCTTTTTTGTGCCTCTGCATTTTTGGAAAGGGTCGGGGACTTTTTTCCCTGCAAAATGCAGCATTTTGCATGTAATAGACTTCAATGGACCCGCATCCAAAACGCAAGTACTGCGTTTTTACCGCGATTTGCATTTTGCGATTTGTGTCTTTTTTTTTTACATTCACTGTATATAACTGGTTGCCAAGGAGCAGGTCACCGCGTCCTTAGCAACGGATGAGTCATCATCCCCACTGACAGCTGAATGTAAGAAAAAAAATTGACGGTTTAAAAAAAAAATTCCCGAAAAAAAAAAAACGATATGGGGTCCTTCAGTCTGGTATGGATTTGGAGGGGACACCCCCACACCGAAATTTTAAAAAAAAAATGGTGTGGGATCCCCCCCAAAATCCTTACCAAACCCTTACCCGAGCATGCAGAATGCAGCCCCCCACCTCCTGAACCATACCAGACCACATGCCCTCAACATGAGGATGGGTGCTTTGGGGCAGTGGGGCTCTGCTCCCCCCACCCCAAAGCACCTTGCCCCCATGTTGATTGGGACAAGGGTCTCTTCCCGACAACCCTGGCCGGTAGTTGTCGGGGTATGCGGGCGGGGGGGCTTATCGGAATCTGGAAACCCCCTTTAACAAGGGGACCCCCAGATCCCACCCCCCTATATGAATGGGTATCGGGTACATTGTACCCCTGCATATTCACCAAAAAAGCAGTGAAATGTAAAAAAAGAGCTTGTTTTTGACAAGTCTTTTATTAAAAAAATAGCTGTCTTTTCCCCAAGCTGTCTTCTCCCCAAGCTGTCTTCTCCCACCGCCGTCTCTCCCGGAGACGTCTTCTCCCACACCGCCAGTTACCCGTTAAAAACAAAAAGTCAGCGGGAGAAGACAGCTCCGGGAGAAGACAGCTCCGGGAGAAGAGGGCTCGGGGAGAAGACAGCTATTCTTTTTTAATAAAAGACTTGTCAAAAACCGGCTCTTGTTCAAAATAAAACATTTCCCTGCCTTTTTGGTGAATGGGTACAGATACGATGTACCCGATACCCATTCACATGGGGGGGGCTGGGATCTGATTAAAGGAGGTTTCCAGATTTCGATAACCACCGAACAGGGTTGTTGGGAAGGGGTCCTTGCCTTCATCAACATGGGGGCAAGGTGCTTTGGGGTGGGGGCACAGAGCCTCCACCCCCCCATGTTGAGGGCATGCTGTCTGGTATGGTTCAGGAGAGGGGGGGCAGGCACTCGTCCCTTTCCTGACCTGCCGGGCTGCATTCTCGGATAAAGGTCTGGTATGGATTTTCGCAGGGGACCCCATGTCATTTAAAAAAAAAAAAATTTGGCATGGGGGTGTCCCCTCCAAATCCATTCCAGACTGAAGGGCCTGGTAAGGACTGGGGGGGGGGGGGGGGGGCCACACCGTTTTTTCATGATTTTGTTTAGCCAGCAACTTTTATAGCAAAAAGTACAAAATATTGTGTTTTTTTCAAAATTGGCTCTCTTTTATTGTTTATAGCGCAAAAAAAAAAAAAAGAGATGAAATACCACCAAAAGAAAGCTCTATATGTGGGAAAAAAAGGACATCAATTTTGTTTGGGTACAACGTCGCACGACCGCGCAATTGTCAATTAAAGCAACGCAGTGCTGAATCGCGAAAAATGGCCTGGTCATTCAGCAGCCAAATCTTCTGGGGCTGAAGCGGTTAATAAATACCTGATTGCACAATGCAAGTAGTATTAAATACATTATATTGTCAAATGTATTGGGACGCCTGCCTTTACACACACATGAACTTTAATGTCATCCCAGTCTTAGTCCGTAGGATTCAATATTGAGTTGGCCCACCCTTTGCAGCTATAACAGCTTCAACTCTTCTGGGAAGGCTGTCCACAAGGTTTAGGAGTGTGTCTTTGGGAAGGTTTCACCATTCTTGAAGAAGAGCATTTGTAAGGTCAGGCACTGATGTGGACGAGAAGGCCTGACTTGTATAACATTAGGCCAACCCCTGAAAAACAACCCCACACCATAATCCCCCCTCCACCAAATGATTGCACAGAGTCCTGACCTCAACCGATAGAACATCCTTGGGATGAATTAGAGCGGAGACTGCGAGCCAGGCCTTCTTGTCCAACATCAGTGGCTGACTTCACAAATGCTCTTCTGGAAGAATGGTCAAACATTCCCATAGACACTCTCCTAAACCTTGTGGACAGCCTTCCCAGAAGAGTTGAAGCTGTTATAGCTGCAAAGGGTGGGCCAACTCAATATTGAACCCTACGGACTAAGACTGGGATGCCATTAAAGTTCATGTGCGTGTAAAGGCAGGCGTTCCAATACTGTTGACAACATAGTGTATGTATCTGGAAAAAAAAAAGAATCAAGGCCTTGTCCAAGGTGGGCTGTACCCCATTTACCCACCGAAACACTGGACACTCCGTATTCAGTAAAGAAGCTTGTTTTGCAAATTGTGGCTCCTTTTCAAGTCCTGTGTGTGCTTCTTTTAGCATATATATACAATATATACTGTATATTGATCTCTGGATCCTTGTCCTACACAATTTAATGCTGTCCATACTATGGATATCTCATTGTAAATTATGTGGGCTCTAATTCATTATAATGTTATTTTGATACTTGCACAGATAGTAATGAATAAGACATGCATTCACCATTATGTTATATTTGGAGGATGCCGTCTTATGCAGAGACATTGCTGGCTTCTTACTGAAGTTTGCTTATATTTGTACCCCCTCTCCTTTAGGGCTGCCTGCGGATGGATCCTGATGACAGACTGACCTGTGAGCAGCTCCTGGAGAGTGCTTACCTAAACCCCGCCCGTGAGGAGCCAGAAAAGAGGAACAGGAAGGGGAGGAGAAGGCAACAGGTGAAGCCTCACTATAGAATTTGTACATACATTTTAAAAAGTAGGTCAGACATTTACTTTTCTCACTTTGGAGGCCACTTGGCAAGTCACTAAGGAGAGAGAATCCCTCACACATTTAGAAGCTGTAAGGTCAGGCTCTGAACACTAAACAGGGCAACAACTGTCAGAGCGTTTGCTGTGGATTAGAGTTTAGGGAGAATCAGATGGCTAATCCATGATAAGGGATCACAGGACCAAATCCCTGAACAGCAATTTCTACAGGTTAGATATTTAAAGCTGAACTCCAAGCAAACAGATAACACAGGTAAAATGCACATATGGAGCTTATCTGCTAAAAACTGTCATTTTGTCCATTTGGGGCCTCAAATTAACACAGCCTTGTGAGACAGCACAGCCAGTGACCTGAATTTTTTTACCCAACAAGTTAGGTCACCTCCCTGCTCTCTACCTGTGATTGGACAATGAATATGTAGCAGCACACCAATGAGGTCACTTCTCTCCTCCTGTCTGGATATTGCCTCTCAGCACACTAAAATGCAATAGACCAGCTTTTCTCAATTTTTTTTTCTTTTAAACACGGGGGAACCCTGAAATAACTTTCAAATCGCAGAGAAACCTTGCCAATAATCACTACATCCTCAGCTCACAGTATATTAGTGTGGTGATCAGTGAAAAGAATGCCCCTTACACTAGTGGTCAGTGGTAAGAACCACCCTTACATTGATGGTCAGTGGGAAGAATGTTCCTTACATTGGTGGTCAGTGGCAAGAATGTTCCCTACATTGGTGATCAGTGGGAAGAATGCCCCTTACATTGGTGATCAGTGGCAAGAATGTTCCTTACTTTGGTGGTCAGTGGGAAGAATGCTCCTTACATTGGTGGTCAGTGGGAAGAATGCTCCTTACATTGGGGATCAGTGGGAAGAATATTCCTTACATTGGTGATCAGTGGCAAGAATGTTCCTTACATTGGTGATCAGTGGCAAGAATGTTCCTTACATTGGTGATCAGTGGGAAGAATGTTCCCTACATTGGTGATCAGTGGGAAGAATGTTCCTTACACTAGTGGTCAGTGGGAAGAGCCACCCTTACATTGATGGTCAGTGGGAAGAATGCACCTTACATTGATGGTCAGTGGGAAGAATGCTACTTACATTGGTGATCAGTGGGAAGAATGCTCCTTACATTGGTGATCAGTGAGAAGAATGTTCCTTACATTGGTGGTCAGTGGCAAGAATGTTCCCTACATTGGTGATCAGTGGGAAGAATGCCCCTTACATTGGTGATCAGTGGCAAGAATGTTCCTTACATTGGTGGTCAGTGGGAAGAATGCTCCTTACATTGGTGGTCAGTGGGAAGAATGCTCCTTACATTGGGGATCAGTGGGAAGAATATTCCTTACATTGGTGATCAGTGGCAAGAATGTTCCTTACATTGGTGATCAGTGGCAAGAATGTTCCTTACATTGGTGATCAGTGGGAAGAATGTTCCCTACATTGGTGATCAGTGGGAAGAATGTTCCTTACACTAGTGGTCAGTGGGAAGAGCCACCCTTACATTGATGGTCAGTGGGAAGAATGCACCTTACATTGATGGTCAGTGGGAAGAATGCTACTTACATTGGTGATCAGTGGGAAGAATGCTCCTTACATTGGTGATCAGTGGGAAGAATGCTCCTTACATTGGTGATCAGTGAGAAGAATGTTCCTTACATTGGTGATCAGTGAGAAGAATGTTCCTTACATTGATAGTCAGTGGAAAGAAGAAAGAATGTCCCACTTTACAGACAGCTAAAAAGATCACTGGTGTCGATGACTAAAAATATGAGATGCAGAATTGCTTATTTCTCAAAGCTGCCGTAGCAACCTCTAGACCAGGGATATGCAATTAGCGGACCTCCAGCTGTTGCAGAACTACAAGTCCCATGAGGCATAGCAAGACTCTGACAGCCACAAGGATGACACCCAGAGGCAGAGGCATGATGGGGCTTGTAGTTTTGCAACAGATGGAGGTCCGCTAATTGCATATGCCTGCTCTAGACCGTAGAGTTCCAAGCCTTCAGTAGACTGTAGTTGTACAGGTCAGTTTATATACATTACTCTGGACCATTATACATAAAATGTAGACCCTGGCCCACCGCAGTACATCCTAGTGTCCCACTCATGTGTGTGATTTCTCTCTGCAGACTCAACTCCTTCCTCATATTCCCGGAAATGGAGTCTCTCCAGCCCCAGAGGGGAAAAACAAACCCCGTCCACAGAAGTTTGACCATTTCCCCAACATTTAGAAGCTCCAAGGACTTCATGTCTGCTTCAAAGTCATAAGAGGGATCCCTGGAGTGGAAGTCTGCTACTGCTACTCTGACGGCCTTTTTAGTGCAAAAAAAACAAAAAACGACATTACACAAAAAAAATAAAAATTGTGAAAAATATGTAAAAACAACTGTGACTGCTACAAGACGCGTTACCCTGTGGGATCGATCTGATGACCTCTCTGTTCTCTGTGACTCTTCACTGGGGTTTTGTTAAAGGGGCTGCTTCAATTTATGCCCTGCAACAGCCCCTTCTGATCTCAGGATACAAAAGTTATTAGAGACACATGTCAATAATCCATGGGGCAGTTCAACTGTTCACTATGGAAAGAAGTTCATGTTGGCATGTTTCATTTACATCCATCCAATGTTCTCTATGGGCCAATCATGAGGAGGACCCACCCCTTATATCACCCTAAATCATTGGATCTAATTTAGACCAAGACTTTACCTCTCCTGTCCTATAATTTTAAGGCCTTGTATATGCCTTGTAGTTCCACATCCAATATACATAGAAGGATAAGGCAAAAGTGCACTGGACACGAAGACCAGCTCTCTCATACCTGGAAGTAAAGGTGAATCTACCCATAGATTTATTGTTTTGGTGAAAGCTGGGGCCTGTCATGAAACATGGAGGCTGCTGCTAATAATGTCTTTTGCTAAAATTGTTAGATTTCTGGTTGTCAAACTGGCCCTTTTGCAGTTCTCAGGCTATTTCAGCCAGCTTTTGAAAGCCAACAAGAACCAAATTTACTAATCTACCATTCACTAATTCAATCAACTAGTAAACCTCAATTATTCTTTCAAGTTATTGTTGAACCTGGAGGTCCACAGCATACCCCACCTATGGCACAGGTCCTGGAATACCTCCAGTTATGGGGACCACTCACCCAGATCCAGACATTGTCAGCTGACGAAGTTTGCCTACCAATTGTCCACACCTGGGAAATCCTATCAGAATTGCCAATGATCTTTTGGCTTTTATACTTTGAGCCTTTGGCTTCAAAAAGTACCCACATTAGAACTTCTGTTATTTTTGACCTGCATATTTATTCCAGATAAACTAAAAAATAGATTTTCAGAGGAACATTAGTAGTGGCAACCTCCATACTTTTACCATGGCAGGTTAACTGCAAACCACCAACGTTTCTCATCTCTTTGGGATTCTGCTAGTTAGACTGAGCAGGAGTTAAGGAATGTGCACACCTAGTGCAGCCATTATGGAGGGGCTCCCACCTCCAACTGACTCTGCTGCTAGAAAAAAGACCAGCCTGTAAAGAAAAGTGTTAATCCTTACCTCTCCCACCACCAATTGGACAGGTAAGTGCACAGCAAGGCTTTTTCTTTACAGGCTTGGTGTTTGCTAAAGCTGAACTATAGTCCTTTGTTAACTTTCCCACTTCTGTAGTAATGCTGTAATAAGCGTACGTCTCGAGGCTATACCAGAGAAAGATACCTTATTCCTTGCTCCTCCAAGCTTCCTCTTCGATGTACAACTGCCCCATTTGAGTCAATTACCCAAAACAGTGCAGCTCGAATTTCCAATGTGTTGGCTCTTTAAGACAATATGTATCTTGTAAAGCAATAAATAAAAATACCACAAAACAATAAATGTCCACCAAAACGAAAATCATAAGTCTCTATGCAAGAACTCCAATCAACAGGTCTTCTTGTGCTCATACAACTGTGGTTCTCTTAACTGATCTATGCTACAAGCTTCATATGTGCATCATCACCAGTTGTGCTCTCGCCTGGCCTTTTTTGACCTTACAGAATATGCAGGGTCAAAATAAACATTTGTCCCCTGTAAATGGGCTCGCGGTCCCAGGAGATTTTTACATAGATCATAGCAGCTCACAAGTAACACGCTATTGTTTTTCTGGTTTATGCCCCATTAAAGTATAAGTATACTCAACAATAATTTTCACCTGAGGAAGCTGCCATCTTGGCCTCTGTTTGATCTTCAACTGCCATGATGCTACACATGTGATCAGTTATGACACCCACCATTGGATGGTTTGACAGTTTGGTTGGGAGCACAAACAATGTGACAGTTACACTCCAGGAAAGAGCCAGGAATCTTAACAGTTTTTGAAATGGGTAAATTGATGGGTTTACTTCCGCTTGAAGTTGCCCCTCATTCGTCGCTGGTTGTGTGGTCCACTCCCTTTTTGACGTCATCATACATAATAAGCAGTTCTGTGCTGTATGTGAGGACGGTAGGGGTCTACCCACTTTGCAGGAGCGAGGAAGATAAGAAGCAACTTTCTCTTTTATAGGCCCCCAGAATTAACAAGCATTAGAGGCTTACTGGAAAAGAACAAAGCTACCAAAGGGCGTTTTAAACACGTTGACCAGTCCAGCTTTGATTTTTTTTTTATCCAAATGAGCCCAACACAGAGGAACCCTTGAAATAACTTTCCAGCCACATGGAACCCCTGATATAAATTACTATTTTTTTTTGCAATTAGTGCAATTGTCTGTGGGAAGAATATTTATTACAGTTGTGGTCAGTTGGAAGAATCCTTTATGGTGTCTGTGGCAACAAAAATCAAAAATCGCTCACTGCTCAAGGAAGCCCTAGCAACCTCTGCAGAAAGCCTCGCTGAGGAAGGCTGATCTGGAGTATGGGGGATACACTGGGATGACTGGGAACATCCAAGAGCAGGTGGAACCAGAACTACGGCAGAGAGAGCTTGCTGCTGGAGTTCCATAGGATGTGCAATCTGCCTCAACCTGTAACTAAAGCTTCACTTTTGGATGAATTGACTGTTTAATAACCTCTAAGCTTCTGCAAACTTAAATCTGGTTAGCTGCCATAAGTAACTGCATGTCATTGCTCTTGGTACCTAATGGACACTGGTTTCTTTATCATATGACCTAGAAATGGAATTACCATATCCCATTGTGCCTTTCCAGTAGAATAAAATGTTACAGATTAAGTGTGAAATTTGACTGAAGTATCTGCATCGTTTTTTGTTTTTTTTCTTACCTTTTATGATGGGGTAACTCTTGTATTTAGTTGGAGCACAGTATCTACTGATCATAGCAACCAGATTCTCTTTCGTAAAGCAAACCCGAAAGTTTATGGGTTGCCATGACAACCAATTGTGATCTATAAACAAGGTCTGTTCCACAAAACAACTTAATATTAATATATAAGGTAATTATACATATACATATATATATTTCCAAAGTCAATAAGCTGTTTGATTTTGTGTTTTGCAAATAATGGTATCTACAGTTAGGCCCATACAGGTATTTATTAATAAATACACCGGGCTGAAGAGCCTCAGGGTTAGCAAGCATTTGCTAAAATAATCCAGCAGCTTTCTTGAAATCTTTAAAAGTACCCTTTACCTTCAGTCTGGGAGGGCTGAAAAGAGATCCTACAAAGTGAACTTGTGCCTAATGGCAGGTTCTTAGCAAGTTTGGAAGCCTACTAAAACCCTGCTTAAAGGATAAGTTCACCTTTGGGAACATGTTACAGCAGTATTTAGGGAGGGAACATGGAACATGGAACATGCTTCAGCTCCGGCAACCAGTTCACCCGAGATCCCCCTTAGCCTGACAGCGGGAGAGAGATCTTCTCCCCACACCCACTGTCACAATTCAAAAGCAGCATGGCCGTGTCCACAGGGCTGCATCAGTTTCCTGTTAATTAACCGCTTGCCGACCGCCTCATGCAGATATACTGCGGCAGAAGAGCTCGTACAGGCAAAACCACGTACCTGTACGTTGCCCTTTAAGAGGCGGCTACGCACACGCCCGCGGCAAGCTCCGTGAGTCGGGTCGCGGGTCCCACGGACTCGATTGCCGCAGGGATACCCACGATCGCCTCACGCGGAGGAAGAACGGGGAGATGCTGATGTAAACAGCATCTCCCCGTTCTGTCTAGTGACACTGTCACTCGATCTCTGCTCCCGGTCATCGGAGCAGAGATCAGTGACGTCACACACACAGCCCATCCCCCTGACAGTTAGAAACACGCCCCTAGGACACACTTAACCCCTTCCCTGCCAGTGTCATTTATACAGTAATCGGTGCATTTTTATAGCACTGATTGCTGTATAAATGACAATGGTCCCAAAAATGTGTCAAAAATGTCCGATGTGTCCGCCTTAATGTCGCAGTCACGATAAAAATCGCTGATCACCGCCATTTAAAAAAAAATAAAAAATTATTAATAAAAATGCCATAAAACTATCCCCTATTTTGTAAACGCTATAACTTTTGCGCAAACCGATCAATAATCGCTTATTGCGATTTTTTCCAACCAAAAATATGTAGAAGAATACGTATCGGCCTAAACTGAGGAAAAAAATTGTTTTTTTTATGTATTTTTGGAGGATATTTATTTAAGCATAAAGTAAAAAATAATGCGTTTTTATCAAAATTGTCGCTCTATTTTTGTTTATAGTGCAAAAAATAAAAACCGCAGAGATGATCAAATACCACCAAAAGAAAGCTCTATTTGTGGGGAAAAAAGGACATCATTTTGTTTGGGAGCCACGTCGCACGACAATTGTCAGTTGAAACAACGCAGCGCCGAATCGCCAAAAGTGCTCTGGTCAGGAAGGGGGTAAATTCTTCCAGGGCTGAAGTGGTTAATCAACTACAACTACCGTCACTCACTGTGGCTGACAGCTTGTGGTTCTCAATGACCTGTGAGGATGCCGATGAGCACCCTTTTGTAGTTCGTTCACAGACCCAGCAGCTTTCAAAATGACAGGCTGTATGCAGGTACAGGCTGGTCTGTAGAAGCCGGACAATACTTTCCAGTAGAGATGCACTGAACAAAATAAATTTTTTTTAAATGTTGTGCCTTTTTCAATGTTACACATATAAATATATTGCTGAAGTAAACAAAAAAAGTTTTAATTATTAATAGTTTATAAAATAAAAAAAAAATCAGCAGGGAAATACTATATAAAAATGGAGAAGCAGAATAAAGTGTTACTAAACCCACAACAGTAAAATCAGTCTCTATATGCAGTAAAGCATGCTTGTTATTCTCACTGTGAAACCTAAGTGGTTAATCTTCCACATTGTGTAAAAAGGCTGTTTGATCCTGTCTACTCTGATCCTCCCCTTCTTCCACTGTCCCCAATCCATCTCCTGAGAGTACAGAGCATTGGGGGTACTCTGCACATGCTCAGCTTTTTGTGTATAGCTAGAGTGTTTTTTATTTTCTTGGGAGGGTGCATGTCATCAGCACAGGGCCAATCAGAACTGTCCAGACAGAGGAGTCAGGGGTCATGCAGCCTCATAGGACAGTCAGAGCAAAATTAAAACTCATCATACAAGTTTTAACCAGACACTGATAGAGGTCACAAGACTGCTATATACGGCTGATGAGAAAAGGTATTTAGTAGTTTAAATTTACTAAAATAATTGCATTTCCATGTACTGTGGGAGACCAGATATAGTGAATGCAGGGTCCTGGGTTTAGTAACACTAAGGCTGATTAACCACTTCCCGCCCGCCCTATAGCGGATTGACGTCCGGGAAGTGGTTGTGTTATCCTGACTGGGCGTCATATGACGTCCAGCAGGATAACATGCCGCAGCGCGCCCCCGGGGGCGCGCATCGCGGCGATCGGTGGAGCGGTGTGTCAGTCTCAATCACGGCTGATCACGCTGTCAATAGGAAGAGCCGTTGATCGGCTCTTCCTCACTCGCGTCTGACAGACGCAAGTAGAGGAGAGCCGATCGGCGGCTCTCCTGGCAGGGGGGGGTCTGCGCTGATTGTTTATCAGTGCAGCCCCCCCGCAGATCACCACACTGGACCACCAGGGATGCCACTAGGACCACCAGGGAAGGGGCAACGTGGATGGCCAGGTATGTACCCCATGGCCATCCACATGTGCCCAATCTGTGCCAATCAGTGCCCACAAATGGGCACTGATTGGCACTATTATGCCAATGATATGCCCAGCAATGCTATATCAGTGCCACCTGTCATTGCCCATCTGTGCCACCAGTCATTGCCCATCTGTGCCACCTGTCAGTGCCCATCTGTGCCCATCAGTGCCCACCTATCAGTGCCCATCAGTGCCACACATCAGTGCCACACATAAGTACCCATCAGTGCCACCCATATATGCCAATCAATGCCACCTACGAGTGTCCATCAGTGCCGCCTATGTGTGCCCATCGGTGCCACCTATGAGTGCCCATCAGTGCCGCATACCAGTGCCACCTATCAGTGCCCATCAGTGCCACCTATCAGTGCCGCCTATCAGTGCCCATCAGTGCCACCTCATCAGTGCCACCTCATTGGTGCCACCTCATCGGTGCCCATCAGTGCTGCCGTATCAGTGCCCATCAGTGCAGCTATATCAGTGCCCATTATTGAAGGAGAAAGCGTACTTATTTACAAAAAAATTTAACAGAAACAAAGAAAAACTTTTTTTTTTTCGAAATTTTCGGTCTTTTTTTATTTGTTGCGCAAAAAATAAAAACCGCAGAGGTGATCAAATACCACCAAAAGAAAGCTCTATTTGTGGGAACAAAATGATAAAAAAATTGTTTGGGTACAGTGTAGCATGATCGCGCAATTGTCATTCAAATTGCAACAGCGCTGAAAGGTGAAAATTGGGCTGGGCGGGAAGGTGTCTAAGTGCCTGGTATTGAAGTGGTTAATGGAAATTATGGGTTAATAAAGGGTTAAACAGAGGAATATGTAACAAAAAAAAAATATAATTTTCTTTACAGGTTCCTTTAACCCCTTCGCACCCACGCTATAGTCAATAGATGGCTACAGCATGGGCCTAAATTGCCGGAAGGGGGGCGTCCATGTCCGTCCTCCCGTGCATGAGCTGCCTGCACGCTCTGATCAGTGAGTCTACAAGACTCGGAGTAAGGGGCCGATCACGACCCCTTACCATGTAATAAGCTTCAGCCAATGACAGCTGATCAGGTGATGTAAACAGAGCCAGTATCCGATCACTGGCTTCTGTCAGAGGGACATTGGTTCCGAACAGAGAGCCACTGCCGCCTCATCTGTGCCCACCAGTGCCACCTACCAGTACAAAACAGTGCTGCCTACCAGTGGCACCTATCAGCGCTGATCAATACTGCCAATCAGTGCCTCATCAGTGCTGTCCATCAACTCCCATCAAGGAGAAAAATTACCTGTTTGCAATATTTTCTAACAAACTATGAATTTTTATTTTATTTTAATGTTTGGTCTTTTTTTTGTTTAGCAAAAAATAAAAACCCCAGTAGTTATTAAATACCACCAAACTAAAGCTCTATTTGTGTGAAAAAAATGATAAAAATGTCATATGGGTACAGTGTTGCATGACCGTGCAATTTGTCATTCAAAGTGTGACAGCGCTGAAAGCTGAATATTGCTCTGGGCAGGAAGGGGGTTTAAGTGCCCAGTGGTTAAACTGACTTCATCTGAAGATCGAAGTTCATCCCTTTGACCTCTAGATGGATAAACAGAATACAAAAATGTTGTATATAAAAAAAAAAAAAAAAAAAAAAAAAAAATTAAGCAGCTGGGCAATGTTGACAGCTAAAGTGTAAACACAGTCCCAGCAACAGGAGCTATCAACAGGGGAACCCCACTGACAGCTGAATGAGTCAGTCATTGGTTGTTAAGAACACGGTGTAGTAAACCCTGTACTACAACTTGTACCTACAGGCAAGCCTATAATAAGGCTTACCCATAGGTATTGTGAAGATCTCCTAAACTTACAAAGTTTAGGAGATATTCAGAGTGCATTCAGCTGATGACATCACCGTTGCATGCACTCTGAAGGTCCGTCCGGCTTACAATGCCAGACCTTCCGAGCCCGTACCAAAAATGACAGCTGACACCACTCATGTTGCCGGAGGCCGCGATCCTGGAAGGAAGACCGGGGGAAGAGGTCAGCCATCTCAGCTGTGACATTGCGACGCTGGAAGGCTTTGTTCTAAGGTAAGTCTATCATAACGTGCTAATATGCGATGCAAATTAGCACATTATGACATTGCCTTGCAGGGATTTTTTTTGGTAATCACCTGCAGTTTAATACCACTTTAAAAAAAAACAAAAAAAAAAAAACGATAATTTCCCTTTATTTTTCACATTTCAGCTGTCAGTGGGTGAATCCCACTGATAGCTGAAAGAACAGAGCCTGAAGGTATCGGTTTAAGGTTTTAAAATAAAAAGGAATAGATGGCTGTACACCGAGGTAGTGATGAATCTCTTTATTGTAAAATCTGTAACATGAATAACACCACAGGACAGGAAAGCAGGTACAGGTAGGTACCTGCTTTCCTGTCCTGTGGTGTTATTCATGTTACAGATTTTACAATAAAGAGATTCATCACTACCTCGGTGTACAGCCATCTATTCCTTTTAATCCCAATTGCACGGCCGGTGACCCAAAGCTAGCACCCCTGGGAGGAGTCCATTCCGCAGCTTACCTGGTTCTGTCACTCACTTTTGCGACATTTGTATGAGTACCGATACTCGTGCATATGCTTAGTATTGGCACCGATACTGATATCAGTGCAACTCTACTTTTCCAGGCTCCCGCAGAAAAAAGTAATAAATTCACTTTTTTTCCTGCAAAAAGATGTACATTTATTATTTTTTTCTAAAAAAATGAACTTGGCCATTAAAGCTTCTTTAGAGTTACAGCCAACGCCCCCTTTAGGATCCGTACTCAGTCCTCCTAGGTGAAGGGCGTTTTCAAGTTTAACGCTTTTCAACTGTTGAGTGGAATTGTCCCCAGACTCTCGATACAGAGCCAATGACTAAGGGAAGCACGAGAATGTTTTGATTGCGGGTATTTACCCGATTGCCTTTGTGAGATCAGGAAGAATCTTCTTTTCACTTATGAGGCAAAAACCAACCACAGCTACCCACTTGAGTCCAAATGTTCTCATCTGCAATTGTCTCATTGCTTTTTACAACTTATGAGTGTGATCAGTCCTGGTTTAATATAATTACCAGCTTAATGACTGCAAAATTACTCTAATCATTACAGTTCAAATAACAGTTTATTATAAAAGAAAAAATGAAAAACAGACCATGAATTGCCTATATAGGACTTTTTTCTTTGCTCTGAAAGCCAAGACATCAGTGTCCTCACTCTCTCTGTGCTGGGGTCACCACTAACAGAACCATGATTTATGACACAATGAATACGGCTGGGGTCACACAAGATATATGGGGGGGGTACGTTCCCAGAAACAATGTACAAAGCAATTATGCACTGAACTGATGCAGCAATCAGTCAGAAATTTTCATGATGCAGTACTTATTTAATAATATGCACAGACATAAATGCTCTCCTGTGACCCCAGCCTTAATCCTAATGTGTTTACATGACAAAATTCTTAATGACAAAACTGTTAAAGGGTAAAGCCCTGTTTGATCAGAAGAGTGATCCTGTAACTCCACAACCAGCAGGGGGCAGCACTTGCTTTATTGAGGATAGGGAGAATTTTACACAGGACGCAGGGGAGATCAGGACTACAGAAGAGATAGAAGTGCTACAACAAGCCGATGTTTGTCTTACAAATCATTTGTGATCTCTTGTCTCCCCCCAGCTCCCTCTGGGATAAGTTCATGTGTGGGGGAAGGGGTTATTACCACCCCTCCTCATCTTCTTTTTTCATCTCTAGGATGTCTGTTACAATTCCAGTGCCGATAGTCTTGTTTCCGTCTCTCAAGGTAAACCGCTGACCCTTTTCCAAGACCATAGGCTGCCGGAGGGTCATTATTAGACCGGTGTCTTCACCTGGCATTACCAATTCCTGCAAGAGAGGAGAAAGTCATTACTCCAAGATCTGAAAACCAATAGGAGGAGGAGTTGAGGGGGTGCAGTCTTCACTGCACACACATAACTTAGGGTTAAATCTTTACGGCCTAAATTGCATCTAATGTCGTCTACCAACCTGGTACGTGTGTTGCATTAAAGTATTACTAAACCCAGGAGCCTGCATTCACTATATCTGGTCTCCCACAGTACACAGAACATGGAAATGCAATTAATTTAGTAAATATAAAACTGCCTAATACCTTTTCTCATCAGTCTATAGCAGTCTTGTGACTTCTATCAGTCTGGTAAAAGCTTGTAAGAGGAGTTTCCATTCTCCCGAATGTCCTATGAGGCTGCATGACCCCTGACCCTCTATTTGGACAGTGCAGATTGGCCCTGTGCTAATCACATGCACCCTCCCAAGAAAAAAAAAAAAAAACTAGCAATACACACCAAAGTGAGCATGTGCAGCTTACCCCCTAGGCTCTGTTCTATCAGCAGATGGACTTGGGACAACAGGAGGAAGGGAGGTTTAGAAAAGACAGGATCAAACAGCCTTTTTACACAATCCAGAGGATTAACCCCTTGGGTTCCACAGTGAGTATAACAAGCATGCTTTCCTACATATACTATATTTCCAAAAGCAGTGAGTAAAGCAGGTGCATTTCTTTGGTGCATTAGGGTGTCACGTGCAACTGCAAAACATGGGTGTGAAAGGGCCATTCAAGTGTATCATATTTATTTAGTTTTAGATTGAGTGGAAGTTATGAAACCATTGGGGTTTATTTACTAAAACCGGTCAGTGGAAAATCTGGTGCAGCTCTGCATAGAAACCAGATCCAATCAGCTTCCAGGTTTTTTTTTTTTTGTTGAAGCTTAAAGTGGTTGTAAAGTCAGAATGTTTTTTTATCTTAAAGTATTCTACGTATCAAGATAAAAAGTGAGTGTGTGTGTGTGTGTGTGTGTGTGTGTGTGTGTGTGTGTGTGTGTGTGTGTGTGTGTGTCAGTGTGTCAACCGCCCCAGCCCCAATACTCACCTGAGCCCATCTCGATCCAGCAATGTTGCACAAGAGCCTCCGCTGTCCGGGGACTCTCCCTCCTCATTGGCTGAGACACTGCAATGGGTGCCATCGGCTCCTGCTGCTGTCAATGAGCCAATGAGGAAAGAGAGGAGGTGGGCCAAGCCATGGCTCTGTGTCTGATTGGACACACAAAGCAGCAGCTCGGCTTCCCTCATACCAAGCTGCTTGCCGTGGGGGTCACTCAGAAGAAGGAAGGGGCCAGGAGTGACGGCAAGGGACCTGAGAAGAGGAGGATCTGGGCTGCTCTGTGCAAAACCATTACACAGAGCAGGTAAGTATACATTTTTGTTATTTTATTTTTTAAATAAAGACTTTAACCACTTGCCTACTGGGCACTTAAACCCCCTTCCTGCCCAGGCCAATTTTCAGCGCTGTCACTCTTTGAATGACAATTGCGCGGTCATTCTACACTGGACCCAAATTAAATTGTTATTTTTTTCACACAAATAGAGCTTTCTTTTGGTGGTATTTAATCACTACTGGTATTTGTTGCAAAAAAAAAAAAAAAAAACAGAAGGTTTTCATAGTTTGTTATAAAAGTTTGCAAACAGGTAATTTTTCTCCTTCATTGATGGGCACAGGTGAGGCGGCACTGGGGGGGCACAGGTGAGGCGGCACTGGGGGGGCACAGGTGAGGCGGCACTGGGGGGGCACAGGTTAGGCGGCACTGGGGGGGCACAGGTGAGGCGGCACTGGGGGGGCACAGGTGAGGCGGCACAGGTGAGGCGGCACTGGTGGGGCACAGATGGGGCACAGATGAGGCGGCACTGGTGGGGCACAGATGAGGCGGCACTGGTGGGGCACAGATGAGGCGGCACTGGTGGGGCACAGATGAGGCGGCACTGGTGGGGCACAGGTGAGGCAGCACTGGCTCTCTGTTCAGGACCGATGTCCCTCTGACAGAGGACGGTGATCGGGTTTTTTCTTCTCCTCACACTGGCTGACAGCTGATCACATGGTAAGGGATCGGGATCGGCCCCTTACTCCGATATATGATCAGCCTTTAGTTGCACTTGGTCTATAAGCAGTTTGACCTTTGGGAAGATTTACCCCCCTTCATGACCAGGCCAATTTTTTTGCTTTTTGACACTGCGTTACTTTCAATGGCAATTGCGCGGCCATACAGTTTTATACACAAATAAAATTTATATCATTTTCTTCCCCCACAAATAAAGCTTTCTTTTGGCGGTATTCGATTACCACTATGTTTTTTATTTTTTACGCTAAAAACCAAAAAAACTGAAAATTTTGAAAAACTAATTTTTACTTTCTGCTATAAAACATATCCATTTAAAAAAAATCTAAAATTTGTTCATAAATTTAGACCAATATGTATTTTGCTATATATGTTTGGTAAAAACAAATTCCCAATAAGCATATATTAAAATTGATTTAAGCAAAAGTTATAGCATCTGCAAACCATGGGATATTTTTATGGAATTTTTTTTTGTTATACTAGAAATGGTGGCAATCGGCCACATGGCGGGACTGCGATAGTATGACAGTCTGACACCAAGTTTGTGGGAACCAGTGACACCAATACAGTGATCAGTGCTAAAAAATATGCACCGTCACTGTACTAATGACTGGCTGGAAAGGGGTTAACATCAGGGGCCATCAAAGGATTAAATGTGTGCCTAACCAGTGTTTTTGTATTTACTTTCAGGTACTTTCACTAAGGGATGTGCTGGATTTTATTCCCTGCTTTTCGGGGAAACAAAATCCAGCACATCCCCGCTGACAGGAGGGAGGTCTGCCTTGTTTACATATATGCAGAGCTCCATCCTGTCCCTCTCCTCGCCGATTAGCAGGTGGCGGCGGACATCCATTGGCTGGCACCTGCGGATCACGCGCGCCCCCTACCTGGAAGTGCCAGGATCATGTACTAGGTAAGTAATCCGGTACAGGAGAGCCACTTTGCCACCGTATATAACAGCGTTATGCAGTCGGCAAGTGGTTAATGGTGGACGCGTACAAAAACAAATATGGACTTCCAAACATATTAAAACATCCTGAAATCTAGTTTTGGAAATCAGCCAAAGTACCAATTATCCCTAGGGAGCACAAATGTGGGATCACCAATTTGTCCAGCAGTCTCATGTAATGTGTCTCCAAGTCTAGGGTTCCTGAACTGGGCTGTGCAGATCCTAAGGGTAGCAGAGCATTGGTGCCTCCAGCACTATATAAAAAGTAATGAAGCATCACACACCTTTCCTTGGGGTAGAGTGATTCTGACGGACATGTCCCAGGTCAGCGAGAACATGACGGGTAAGAAATTGCTGACGAAAGGCTTGTGACGTCCTCCTTCCTCTTTGCTGAGGATGTACACCTAAAACACAGACGTTACCATTGAAGCAATAGAGGGCAGTACGATGAAGGCATTCAGATGTTGAATACACAATGAGGGGTGAATATATTATGGAATTATGAAGTGTACCTGGGCCTGGACCTTCTGGTGAGGTTTGATTGAACCGGGCTTGCACATGACCATTCCTCGCCTCACGTCATCTCTTTTTAGCCCTCTGACCAGAGCCCCAAGGTTGTCCCCGGCCTCTGCTCGGTCCAGGTTCTTGTGGAACATCTCAATACCTGCAAAAAAAAAAAATGTCATTACCAAGGAGCGACATTGGTCATGTCATAAGCTATACTCTAACCAAAAAACAAAACACACACAACAATGAACTGGTGATGCAGAATTCAGAGTAGAAATAAAAATCTGGGAGGTTATTTTTTAACCACATCCTGTCCGACCTATAACAAAAATGACAGCCGGGCCGTGGTTTGTCATGGGATGTCCTTCACATCGTGCCGCTTGTGCATGCTGCACCGTGACTGGTGGCGAGATGTGTCGCTGGGACACACATCTCCGATCACGGTAAAGTGCCTATAATGTAGGTTCTTTTATTTTTATTGTAAAATTCTGTTTATTAAGTTTTGCAATAACAAACACAAAAAACAGTAAGGCCCCTTTCACACTGGGGCGGTGGGGGCGTCGGCGGTACAACAGCGCTATTTTTAGCGCTGCTGTACCGTCGTTCTTGCAGCGGTATTCGGCCGCTAGCGGTGCGGTTTTAGCCCCCGCTGGCGGCCGAAAAAGGGTTAAAATCCCTCGTACAGCGCGGCTATAGCCGCGGTATTACCGCGGTATAGCCGCGCTGTCCCATTGATTTCAATGGGCAGGAGCGGTGAAGGAGCGGTGAATACAACGCTCCTTCACCGCTCCAAAAAAACGGTTTGCAGGACTTTTTTCACCGCCCTGCCTGCCCACCGCTTCAACAAGGAGGCTGTTTAGGGGCGGTTTTCAGGCGGCATTTTTAGCGCAATACCGCCTGAAAACCGCTCCAGTGTGAAAGGGGCCTAAATGACAACCTGATAACAGACTTCACACTACAAACATAACACAAAAGACCTCAGCACTGGGCTCCCTGTATAACCCTGAGACTGAAGACATAGGCTCTTTACCATGTGATCAGCCATATCCAATCACAGCAGATCACAGTGTAAATAGGTGCCGGTGTTTGATCAGATTAAGCGACCCGTCGGAATTTGTAATGGAAGTGACGTTCCATCACCGCCATCTTGCTACACCCCTCCACAGTAAGGATACACTGAGAAGGGGTCAAGCGGACATCTTGTTACACCCACCGGAGTTTTGCTTTTCACACTTATTTTTAACCGTAAACTGAGCTTTTGTGGTGAAATGCAGTATTTACAAATCCGTCAGACTGTTTACATGTTGACTTATTAAAGCAGCGGTGTTCTGTGAGATTAGCAAACCTGTAGAGATCAGCAGGTTCGCCGCTGCTTTTAAAATTGAACATCTAATCAATCTGTCGGATTTGTAAATACTGCATTTCGCTATATAAGCTCCGTTTTCTGTTAAAAATAAGTGTGAAATGCAAGACTCCGGTGGGTGTAACAAGATGTCCGCTTTCCCCCTTCTCAGTGTATCCTTACTGTGAAGGAATGCGGGGTGTAGCAAGATGACGGCGACGTAACGTCACTTCCGTTACAAAATCTGACGGGTCGCCTAATCTTACGAAACACCAGTTATCTGCATTCCTCTAATCACGCTGACAGTGCGTGATTAGAGGAGAGCTGATAAGCGGAGGGGGAGGGCTGTGGTGATCATCAGTGCAATCCCATCAGCGATGCCCACTAGTGCTGCCTATCAGTGCATGTCAAAATTTTCTGTATTTTTTTAATTTGTTTAGCAAAAAATAAACTCAGTGGTGATTAAAGACCACCAAAAGAAAGCTCTGTCTTAAAAAAAAAAAAAAAAAAAAGAAGAAGTGCTTTGTTTGTTTGGGTACAGCATTGCATGACCGCGCAATTGTCATAAAAAATGCGACAGCGCTGAAAGCTGAAAATTTGCCTGGGAGGGAATGGGTTAAAAGTGCCCTGTATTGAAGTGGTTAACCGGTTCCTGACCAGCTCATGCAGATTTACTGCGGCACAACTATGGCTCTCCTCGGCGAAATCCTGTATATATACAGATTTCCTTTAAGCGCCGCCAGAAGGCGCGGGGACCCGATGCGCGTGGCCGGCGGGCACGATCGCATGCACGAGAGCCAGCATGGGGATGTGTGTGTAAATACACAAATCCCTGTCCTGTCAGAGGGGAGGAGACAGATTGTGTCTTCCTACTAAGTAGGAGCAATGATCTGTCTCGTCTCCTAGTCAGTCCCATCCCCAGTTAGAACACACATTTAACCCCTTGATCACCCCCTAGTGTTAACTCTTCCCTGCCAGTAAAATTTACACAGTAATCAGTGCATAATTATAGCACTGATCTCTGTATAAATGTCAATGGTCCCAAAAATGTGTCAAAAGTGTCTGATCTGTCCACCGCAATGTCGCAGTACCGCTAAAAATCGCAGATCACCGCCATTACTAGTATAAAAAATAATAATAATAATAATAAAGCCATAAATCTTTCCCATAGTTTGTAGACGCTATAACTTTTGCACAAACCAATATACGCTTATTGCGATTTTTTTTACCAAAAATATGTAGAAGAATATGTACTAGCCTAAACTGATGAATAAATTTGTTTCTTAACCTCTTGACATCCGGAGGCCTCGACTTTCGGGGCTTATATCTGAATGATGCCTGAGGCTACAGACATCATTCAGATACCGGCATTTTCAGCCGGCGATTCCGTACACCATAAGAACGATCATAGTGGCTGTTCCACCGCTTGATCGTTCTTACGGGCGGCGAAAGGGGTCGTCCCCCCCTCCCACCGACCTCCGGTGCTTCTACCGACTCACCTCAGCGATCGGTGAGTCGGATAGTGGATCCGCCAGTGCCAGATGTTTACCATAGAGATTTCCGGCAGACCAGATGGTCGCCGGAGTCTCTATGATCGTTCGGAGGCCGGGCGCGATGTTATGACGTCACGCCCGGCCTCTGCATTCAAAAAAACGGCGCCGCTTCGGCTGGGAAGCCGAGATCGTTTTTTGGTTTTTTTTTTATTTTAGGCTTCCCAGCCTAGAGGTGAGATATGGGGTCTTATTGACCCCATATCTCACTGTAAAGAGGACCGATCATGTCATATTCCTATTACAAGGATGTTTACCATCCTTGTAATAGGAATAAAAGTGATCAAAAAAAATTTTTTTTTAAAAAGTGTCAAAATAAAATTTTTTAAGTAAAATTAACAATAAAAAAAAAAAAAATTTTAAAGCGCCCCTGTCCCCGTGAGCTCGCACGCAGAAGCGAACGCATACGTAAGTCCCGCCCACATATGAAAACGGTGTTCAAACCACACATGTGAGGTATCGCCGCGAACGTTGGAGCGAGAGCAATAATTTTGGCCCTAGACCTCCTCTGTAACTCAAAACATGTAACCAGTAAAAAAATTTCAAGCGTCGCCTATGGGGATTTTTAAGTACCAAAGTTTGGCGCCATTCCACGTGTGTGCAATTTTGAAGCGTGACATGTTAGGTATCTATTTACTCAGCGTAACTTCATCTTTCACACAATGCAAAAAAATTTGGCTACCTTTGCTGTTTTGTTTTTTTTTAAAGCATGAAACTGTTTTTTTTTTTTTAAAAACGCGTTAAAAAAATTCCTGCGCAAATACCGTGCAAGATAAAAAGTTGCAATGACCGCCATTGTATTCTCTAGGGTCTCTGCTAAAAAAACGTATATAATGTTTGGGGGTTCTATGTAATTTATAGCAAAGAAATGATGATTTTTGACATGTAGGAGCGAAGTGTCAGAATTGGCCTGGATGCGAAGTGGTTAAAAACATTTTTGGGTATATTTATTATAGCAAAAATATTGTATTTTTTTTTCAAAATTGACGCTTTTTTTTGTTTATAGCGCAGAAAATAAAAAAAGGTGATTAAATACCACCAAAAGAAAGCTCTATTTGTGTGTGTGTGGGGTGGCAAAGGGGGAAGGACGCAAATTTTGTTTGGGTACATCGTCGCATGACCGCACAATTGTCATTTTAAGCGACGCAGTGCCAAATTGTAAAAAGTGATTTGGTCAGGAAGGGGGTAAAATCTTCCGGGGCTGAAGTGGTTAAATAGGATAGACGGCTAAATCAGTGTATGTCTGGGAAAAATTGGAGCGCAATTAAACTCAGCATCAGAAACTGAAATAAAGCCAACGTTTCAGATTAGCACACCTTAAGATATACCATCTTCCTTGTAAGTTCCCCAATAAAACTGTGCACACAACAATCACTGTGGTCCATGCAGCCCCCTTGCACGCTAAAACCAGCGTTTCACTTCCTAGCTGATAGCAGCTGTCCACCATTGAGGTCACAAGGAAATCCAATGTCGACCATCCAAAGGGTCCCCAGCCTCTCTGTGGATTTGACTCCCATGAATGAATAAGGTGAACTTTCATATGGGATAAAGTTTAGCTGATGAGTTTACTTCTGCTTTAACCCTTTCACGGCCACAGCTGTTTTTCCAAACAAGTTTAAAAAAAAAAAAAAAAAAAATCATTTTAGGCCTGCAGATTACATAAACCCTCAAAATATTATATATTTTTCTGAAAGCAGACACCCTAGAGCAGGGGTCTAAAACTGGCGGCCCTCTGGCTGTTGCGAAACTCGAAATGCGAAAGCCCCATGAGGCATTGCAAGGCTGACAGTTACAAGACATGACTACCTCAGGCAGAGGCATGATGGGACTTGTAGTTCCACAACAACTGGAGGGCCACCAGTTTGAGACCCCTGTGGCCTAGAGAACAATATAATAAGTAATTCCAATTTTTTACGTCACTAGGGCGGATCTAGCATGTGACGTCACTCCTTTTTGACTTCAGGATACATACAAAACACAATTTTTAATTAAAGAGATACTTTTTAAACTTTATCACGCTATGTGGCTTCTCATTTTTGATGCATTGCATGCCTGGCCATTAATCATGGGGGATGTGGAGTACTTGTTAGATCCAATTGCAGCATTGGGGACATAGCAGCCACTCCCTTTCTGATGGAATCTTTTGATCATTGAGATATCTGGATGGTGAGAGCGTCAGCTATCCGATGGACACCATAAATGCAGTTTGATCTCTATAACCTGAGATCTCTTATCTGGTAAGAGGCCTGTGCATTTCTATTGGGAGGAGCACCTTGTTTGCACTGAAGCACTTTTTTTTCCACCTGGATTAGCACGGATTTATTGATTATGGACTTTTTACTTTTGAATATATATATATTTTTTTTATTTAACATTTTTCACATGTTAAAAGCACTTTAAAGGGATATTGCACCATTTTTTGTCACCAAGTTTGTTAAATCCAGGATTTGGTTGCAGCAATCCTTTTCTTCACGACGCCAAGTGCAAGGTTCACGTTTTAAATATGTTTGTAAATAATCCCTGGTATCTTTCTGAGCTCCCGCCACTTCATCTCTCCTTGTATTTATAGTATCCCATCTCCTTATGGAAATCTGCAGCTCTACATCCACATGCAATATAAGTGTACAATTCTTTAAAACTGTTCACTACTGTCTGGAAGCGATCACATTCACATGTTTGGCACAGGGTTGTCTGACGGAATGATTTAAGTCTACAGAACCTCTGTTGCAAGGAGCCATAAAAATCCTAGAATTTTTTTTTACCGCTGTCTAAAAAGCAGCCCTGAAAGCAACTCTATTGAGTTGAGCAGGAATAAGCAGAAGTAAAACAAATCTCTATCACAAAAAATAAAAAACGTATCCTTTAAATGAGTCCTAGAATGAGAATGGTCTGGTGCAGGATGACCTCTATGGAGTCAGCACTCAAGAGTTGGTTGGGCAGATGGATGGTCCCTGGGAATGGCTCTGGCCGCAACCAGCATCCCCCTAACCCCATCTCAGGCGAACTGACCATTAATATCTGCCAGTGACACACATGCCTCACCGTAAACAAAGATAAACTATGGAGGATCACCTGTTACCACGGATTTGATGTGTTTGCTGCGGCCGACAAATTCACACTCGTCTCCCTTCTTAATTGTACCCCGTTCTAGAGTTCCGGTCACCACGGTGCCTCGGCCTGCAATCCAAACACAAATCATGGACTAGGAGTTGAGAGGTGTGAACATTACACCAAGCAGTTTTTGTTTTGTTTTTTTAAATCGAGGAGTCTTATCAAGTCAGCCACTTACTGTGCAATATATATAAAAAAATAACAACAATTGTGTTCAATGCACATCTTCCATGACCTCATAAATGGCTTTTGCAAAATAATTGAAATAAAATATTCCATGTTTAATTATTTTACATGACCTGGCCTAAAAATTGCCTAAAGCTAAGAACTGATATTGAAGGATAAGTTCACCTTTGGGAACATGTTCCATCTGTTTTTAGGGTGGAACACGTAACATGTTCCCAATGCTGCAGTCGCTGCCTGATCCCCCCCAACCCTTCCCTGTGACAGCAGTACAGGAAGTTGTTCCCCGTACTAGCTGTCACATTTTTAAATCAGCGCAGCCACGCAGGGCTCCGCCCACGCGACCAGCCGCATCCTTTGCGGGTGTCGGCTTGTAGTTCTCAGTGAACTAAAAATGGCACCGTGGGGTGCTGTGGAGAGCAGTGTTAGTTTATTGATTGTCCTGTCAGACTGTATCTGCTGAGCGCTGGTGCAATGCTTTACAGGCTAAATAAAATAAATAAAATGCACATTTTTTTTATCTGCAAAAAATTAAAAAAAAATGTGCATTTAATATTTTTTTTCTAAAAAGTGAACTTATCCTTTAAATGCAGGACCAGGGGCCTGTTTTAGTCTACAAACAGGTGCCTGTATCCTTATGGATCCCTCTAGACCTTAGTCCAAGGCTGTGCATGGGGCATCAGCTTTTCTTCACAATAAAAGCTGAATTCCAACTATGTGTATATTCACATAGTTACATTGATCAAAGCTGGACCAATGCAAGTATGCATGTTCCATTCCTGGCCGATCCCTGTGGAAGCTGGAAATCATTGAAGTAGTCATTGCTACTACAGTGAATGCCACTAGCTTATGGGTCCTGTGCTGAGAGCCTGTCCTGCCGAATAGTGAACACAGAAACCTTCCCACTTTCTTAATTATTACAAAGCATTCCTTAATTAGATGAGGTGAAATGGCAACATCACAAACCCCACCTTGTCTAATCAAAACACTTTGCATTCATTAAAAAAATGCAAAGTGTTCTCTGAATGGCAAGGGAAGCTAGTGACAAATCGGTTCCGTTCCATATAAAATATATGCCCTGTGATTGCAACAGGAAGTGACCGGTACCAGAAGCGATAAAAGGCTCATCTCTTTCGAGTTTCGAGTCCCCTCCCACCGCTTGTAAAAGCAATCCATTGGCTAATTAGCCACTAGGATTGTTTTTACAAGAAAGCCAACCACCAAATAAATACTCAAAAGTCCAGTAATGTACTAGAACGTCACTGGTTGGCAAGTGGTAAAAAGGTCAGAGACTGATGTGGTTCTGTATAGCCTGTAAACATGAGGAATGACTAATAGGAGCGCATCTGAAATTCCATCTGCAGAACAGCTCCTGGCGGAGAAGAAGCCTTATACCTGGAATGGAATAGACAGACTCCACCGGCAGCAGGAAGGGTTTATCCAACTCTCGTGCAGGGATAGGAATGTAACTGTCCACGGCATCCAGGAGCTTCATAATGGAGGTCAGCCCAAGCTCTGGATTCTTGTTCTGTGGAATAAACACAAACCAGCTTTTTAATATAACTCAAAAGGGAAAAAAAAAAAAAAAAAAAAAAAGAAGGTGGATACCATACCCCTAGCAACCAGTCACAATTCAGCTATCATTTTAGAAAACATTAAGATCAGTCTGTGCTATTACATTATACCGGGGTAGGAGAAACATAGACCCTCCATAAAGTTTTTATTGGTTCCCATTAGAAAGATTCATTCCTCAATCCTACCCGGTGACAGTTGTTAATGGGAGAGAAAGAAAGGGGGAAGTCCTAAGTGTCAGAGTTATCCCCAGAATAAGCGATAAGGGGAAATTCTCCAATTGAGACACCTGTAGTCTTCTAACTTCCTGTTACATTCCTGGGATAGAAGGTGACGGCAAAATAAATAACATGCTGGGTTTTAATCCTTAAAGGGGTTGTAAACCTTCGTGTTTTTTCACCTTAAGGCCCCTTTCACACTGTCGGCCCGTTCAGGTCCGTTGAAAAAAAACTGACAGGCGGACCTGAACGGGCGCTCCATGTTAGTCTATTGAGCGACGGATGTCAATGGTGACATGTCCGCGGACATCCGACCTGGTCCGATCCGCTAAAATCAGACTGATGGCCCTACGTTTGCATCCGTCCCTGGCGGATCGGATGAGATCTGATGAAAACGGACATGCTGTCAGTTTTCGTCCGATCTCTCCATAGCATCCAGTGGCGCTCGACAAGCTCCTCCCCGCTCAGTGAGCAGAGAGGGACCTGTCATCCGCCGGCTCAGCGGAGAGATCTCCCACTGAGCTGGCGGACTCCGTGGCAGCGGATCCACCTCGTGGGAATGAAGCCTAATGCATCCTATGCATTAAAAAGGTGAAAAAACTTCTGACACTCACCGAAAGAATGGTGGGCATTTTGCCTTTTTTTATCCTACCCAAAACACACTGACACCACTTGAAACTTTATTTTAAATTCTTCCTAAAATATACTGACCGTGACCTTTGACCCCGACCAACAATAACACTGGCAACCTTGATCTTGTTATTTATTTATTTTAATTTTTACTTTAATTTTTTTTTTACACATTTTGGTTTGTTTACAATGCTACTCCTGCAAGAAGAGGAAGATGCAATGCATCTTTCTTTTCATTCAGAAGAGAAAGAAAAAACACAAGGCGGGTCCACAGTGACTGATCACTGTGATAACCAATCAGAGGATATCACAGCCATCGAGTGACCCGGAACGGACAGCCCCGGCTCCCAATCGTTGGCGAGAGCCTAGTCTGTGCCGTGCAGCGTGCTCCCAGCACAAAAAGGGAGGTACGCATATATGCAGACCCACGGAAAAAAGCCCACTTCCGTGAAGCCGCATATATATGTGTGATGGGCTTGAATAAAACCCATCACAGGAGAAACGCGTCGTCAAGAATTTTATTCAGAAAAAGCTAGTTGCCTGGCTATCATGCTGAGCCTCTGTCTTTAATACTTTCAGTCACTATCCCAGAACAAGTATCCAAGAGAGGAACTCCCAACTACTCCTACTTTCCTCATCTGCATAAAAGAGCCAGGCAGCAAGTTTTTCCAGAAGATCAGCGGTGTAGCCTCTATATTTCTCATGCTAGATGTACTTTGGGACCAAATAATCAGATTCCCTCTATGCCAAAAAAATAAAAAGCAAAACACAGCACTTCTTAGATCTGTACCTCCAGAGCACACAGCGCAGAGCCGATGATCACAGGCGTGTTTTCTCCATCATATCCGAATTCTGTCAGCAGCTCTCTGATCTCCAGCTCCACCAGATCCAGCATCTCCTTGTCATCGACGGCGTCTGCTTTGTTAATGTAAACCACGATGTGCTGCACCCCGATCTGCAAAGGGAAGGAAAAAAATGCAAAACAGTCCACATTATGGATAAAATACTGACATAATGATACAAAGGACTACAGATAGAACTATGACTGATATACGATATGGATATCCTGATAGGAAACCCGACAGAGAGGCTCAACATACTCTTCTGCCTAATGCAGCAGGATATTTAGTTTCTCTGGAAAGAGGCTGGCTTCTATCCAAGCAAAAGATTGGAGCTCTGATCTTTACTCTGGACAGGCCACACACACACACACATGAAAAACCACACCTGAGTAACTCTGCTGAGCTCCCATTTAAGTGTGTTTTTTCATTCAGCCCTTCATTTCCACCATCCGGCATATACACCTAGCAACACATCAGTGATCTTTATCCCACTTTGTGACTTGGCGGACATATTGACCTCGTATATCTAGCAGCTGTCTATCTGATCCATTACATCTCCACAGCCCCAACATCTAGTCTTCGGCTCCATCTGGGGTAGCCTTTGCAGGACTGGTTGGAGTTGGCCTTTCGGCCCACAATGGGTGTGGTGTTGGAGTATATCGGATTTTGGCCCATGTGATGTGTGCCTTTGGTCTTTGCAACATCTGCCTGCGACTTCCAATTTGGAAGACTATTCATAGTGTTAATTCAGGACACCTCTTAAGAAGGAATCCTGAAACGCGTAAGCTACCTATATTTTGTCTTTTTCCATCATACTATGTATGGCATGTCTGTATCCATATATTTTTAATCATTGTCCATGATATATGTTTTTTACATTTTTGTACCAATAAAACTGAGATTTTATACTACTTTTTGGTTCTCAAGTTCAGTGCCGCTACAGTCCCACCCTTGAGGGTATTTCTCTTTTTCATTTAACCAGGGGTGAAGGCACCCCATTCATTTTAGCCACTATCCATATCTACCACTGTATATTTTGCTGACTTTTGCACATTCAATCACTGGGATCTCTCTTATCCAAATGGACTGTCTTTTTTTGGAGTATATGTTTATGTATCACATTGATGGACTTATTTGAAAATTGTTATACATTTTAGAGCTCATGTTGTATGTTTCCATTGATTATCTGTTTGAGAAGCGCACCTGGTCACTTTTCTATTTAACATTTGAGTCCTATTATTTAGACTATTTAGACTTACTGGGTAGTGGCTCTCTTAATTTCAAATTATTACATACATATATATATATATATATATATATATATATATATATATATATATATATATATATATATATATATATATATAATAAATTACAATATATTACACACACACGTTTGGATAATTTTTAATTCTCATATCTTTTGGAAGTGGTAAGGCCGACACAGTTTTCACTCAACTTTTAATTAAGTGGATAAACTCAGGCTTTTGTCTTATTAATAAACATCTAGGGTAATCAAAATGTTAAATGTGTGCCTACCCATGGTTTTTGTGTTTACTAGGTGCTGCTCTTACTAAGCGATGTGCTGGGTTTTATTACCTGCTTTGCAGGGAAACAAAATTCAGCACATCCCCACTGACAGGACAGTTTGTTTACTTTGGCAGAGCTCTGTTCTGTTTGCCTCACTGATCAGGGAGTGCTGGCGGACATCCACTGGCTGGCACCCGCTGATCGGCTTCTGCTGTGACTAATCACAGCAGTAGCGGCACACGCGCACCCCCTAAATGGAAATGCCGCATCACGCACAGGAGAGCTGTGCATTTTCACAAGGAGGGGGTAGTCAATTGCATAACCAACCCAGTACTCCCCTAGCTACAGTGGAACCTCGGATTGCAAGTAACGCGTTTAACGAGCGTTTCGCAATACAAACATTGTATTTTTAAAAACCGTAACTCTGTTTGCGAGTGTCGTCTCGCAAAACTAGCAGGATCCAGGCCAAAGCAGTGTGTAGTACCGCCTTTGGCCTCAGGTGGGGGGACGCCGGAGCCGAGCAGAGCCGAACGTCACATTCGGAAATGCACGGAAAGGCCCGAGTACAGCACACGTCTGACCTCGGCAAATCTCAGGTAGGAAGTCTTTCCGAGGTTTGCCGAGGTCCACCGAAGTGTCCTCGGGCCTTTTCGGCCGTTTCCGAGGCTCTCTTGCGCCCCCCCGCCTCTGGCCGCATGCGGTATTGCATTCCATTGAAGTCAATGCGGAACAAATTATTTTTGTTTCCATTGACTTCAATGGGAAAACTCGCTTTGGTAGAAGAAATCTGGACTTTTCTGGACATTTTATAGGTATTTAAGCCTGTGTGCCAAATAGACATCCCGGTCTTACCTGTTTAGACAGCAACAAGTGTTCCCGTGTCTGTGGCATCTGTCCGTCTGTGGCTGCCACCACCAGGATACAGCCGTCCATCTGGGATGTCCCTGTAATCATATTCTGCACAAAGGAGGCCAACCTTTAGTGTATTAACCACAGAAGATACTCAGGTCAAAGCTTAAAAGTGAGATGAACACGAGAAGCCCCACCTTGACATAGTCGGCGTGCCCTGGACAGTCCGTGTGCCCGTAGTGGCGGTTGGCTGTGGTGTACTCTACGTGTGAAGCGTTAATGGTGATGCCGCGAGCCTTCTCTTCGGGTGCGTTGTCAATTTCTTCATATTTCTTAAACCTCGCCCCGCCTGCCTCGGCCAGGACTGAAATCAGACAAGCAAATTAACATTAACTGGGTAAAGAAATGCTACGTGTGTGTGTGTGTGCGTGCGCGTATGAGTGTAAATATATATGTATCTATATCTCTCAATAACACACATACATATACACATTTACATACAATTTGTTTTTTTCTTAAATGGAAATATTGATGTATGCAAGGCAAATTTATGCTGCGACTCTCGATTACAGTAACCCACTGCAACCAACAAGCATTTATCTCGGTCTGACCAAAGTGAGACCACAGGATGCTGGAAGTTTCAGCGCTATGACCACATCAAGTGCACTTTGTACAGTCTTACTAAAGGGAACCTGTGTTGACACAAATATGGGGGTAGGGGCTACCACAAGCCAACCTTTATTGAAAATGCTCGGTGTCTGGCTGCCACACTGACTTCAGTGCTTTACGAGTCACTGACCCTGAACAAACAAGGACTATTCAATTTTATAACTCAAGGTCTGCATGGCTGTTTCAGGTCACTAGCTCAGGAAAACCAACAGGTTAGTGTGAAAGCTCACCATGCATGTACAATCTGATCGTACAATCTCCTTTAGAGATTCCAACAATTATGTAGTGGTCTATGTGAATGGGTAGATTAGGTTAAGCCTTCATATTACATAGCCTTGGTAAATCTAAAGTTGATTGTACGATGCCCCATGTCAGGCCATACATGAATTGAATCTCGGCTGGTCCAGCAGGTACCGGTCGAGACTTAAACCATGTATGGGCAGGCTGAATGTACCAAGTTTATTGATCAACTTGGGTACAACCAGCATGGAGGGTTTACCTGCAATTCTCGCTAGTGGCCGCTAGCAATAATCACTGTCTTCTCCCCCTGCCAGGAGAAGACAATGGCCTGGCAGGAGGGATTCCCGCATCAACACTGTCTATGTTGATAATTGGGGGGGGGGGGGGAGAGAGAGAGAGAGGGGGAGAGGGAGAGAGGGAGAGAGGGAGAGAGAGGGGGAGAGAGAGGGGGAGAGAGAGGGGAGGAGAGGGGGAGAGAGGGGGAGAGAGAGGGGGAGAGAGAGGGGGAGAGAGAGAGGGAGAGAGAGGGAGAGAGAGGGGAGAGAGAGAGAGAGAGAGAGAGAGAGAGAGAGAGAAGAGAGAGAGAGAGAGAGAGAGAGAGAGAGAGAGAGGGAGAGAGGGAGAGAGGGAGAGAGGGAGAGAGAGAGGGGGAGGGGGAGGGAGGGAGGGGGAGGGGGAGAGGGGGAGGGGGGAGAGGGGGAGAGGGGGAGAGGGAGAGAGGGAGGGAGAGAGGAGAGAGGGAGAGAGAGAGAGAGAGAGAGAGAGAGAGAGAGAGAGAGAGAGAGAGAGAGAGAGAGAGAGAAAATACAATTTTCTTATAACTTTCCTTTGGATTTACCAAAACCTTATAACATGAGGTCACACCTGAACACTTTCAATTTTGTATGCAATCAGGCAGGCCCTTGTACTACATAGTTGAAGGTAAATCTTAAGGAAATTAAACAAGAAAAGTGTATAATGTATGGCCAGCTTTACACTATACAATCTGACTGTACAATCCCCCATAAGATGACTGGATACAGATTGATTGGGGAGTCTATTAGGTCCTCATTTTACATAATACTGGTAGATCTAAGCTTGATTGTACAGAGATTGGTCAGATCGTAACATGCATGATGAGCCTTAGACTTACCATAAACTATCTAGTGCAAGGACTTACCTGATTTAATACTTATGGTATGCATTGTTTAGGTTTGTCCGCTTATTGCATAGTCTTGGTAAAGCAGATTGTAAATAAGTTGTACAGATTGTATAGTCATCTTTAGTAAAACTGTCACCAAATACCCCACCTGCTTACCAACATGACATGCCCCTGCTATAATGGAGAAGGAACATATAGAAGGCTGTGCAATCATGTTAAAGAAAAAAAAATCTATTTTATTTAAAAGCAATTCTGGACCACAAGTAATATTTCCTTACAACGTCCTTTATGTACGGTGTGTTCACACATACTATAAATGCATCAATTTTATAAGTTGTAGTACCACTTTTCAGCCTGCAGGTGGTGATAGATGACCGTTTCAAGTTTTCATGCGTTCAATACAACCTTCACTGAAGGACAATGGTTGCTCAGGGAAGCTTCTATCCATTTTATAAGTTGTAGTACCACTTTTCAGCCCCTAGGTGGCGATAGATGACCGTTTCAAGCTTTCATGCATACATGTGTTCAATGCAACCTCCACTGAAGGACAACGGTTGCTCAGGGAAGCGGACAGTTACCCTTTCATACACAAAGCCCAGTGTTAGCGCAAATCAGGCAGATCCTCAACACTTACTTTTGGTAATAGCTGCAGTGAGTGTGGTCTTGCCGTGGTCTACGTGCCCGATGGTGCCGATATTGACATGTGGTTTCTCCCGTGTGTAGGTCTTTTTGACATCTGTGGCGTAATTCCTGTACAGCAGAGGGCAGAAGCGGGCTGCGGGGCTGGGCCATGTCTGCTAAGGGTGGGGAAGAGAAATGACACTCACTAATGCTTACAAGGTATAAAAGGATAACACAGGGAGCTTGAGGATAGAAATGTGATCTTACCCTCCTCCCTCCACAACCCTTTCGATTACTTTAACCACTTCACCTCCTGAAGATTTACCCCCCTTCCTGACCAGGCCATTTTTTGTGATACAGCACTGCATTATTTTAACTGACAATTGTGCGGTTGTGCGACGCTGTACACAAATAAAATTGATGTCCCACAAATAGATCTTTCTTTTCGCGGTATTTGATCATCTCTGTGGGTTTTTATTTTTTGCACTATAAACAAAAGACAAATTTTTGAAAAAAAAAAAAAACACATAAAACATCCAAATGAAGAGATAGAAAAAAAAATCGAAATTTCTTCATTAATTTTAGATCAATATGTATTCTGCTACATATTTATGGTAAATAAAATTCCCAATAAGTGTACATTGATTGGTTTGCTCAAAAGTTATACCGTCTACAAACTATGTAATATATTTTTTTTTACTAGCAAGTGGCTGTGATGATCGACAGCTGCCGGCGGACATCGAGTCTGCGGTACCCGCAGATCAGCTCCAGGGCCGCCGCCGGTGTGCCCGGATGCCACCGTGCCGGCGTATATGTACGTTATACGGTCGGCGAGTGGTTAATGCCGACGTTTAACCTGCTTAAAATGTGCCTTCTCAGTTTGCTCTCTCCTTGTCAACATTCATTCATTTTTTTTTTTTTTTTTAATGAAACCTGTTTTTTTTTTTTACAGACCTTATTTTAGACCTAGTGATATTACTGGATTTCTGGATAAAGTAAGCTCATGGCTGGTATCAGCTGATAGTTGGCGAAGGGTTTCCCGATAAATGTGGCTTTAGAGCCTCCAGATCACTTAGCTCGCTTTTGTGATTCCAAGGGGCGTGTGCAATTTTAAGACTTGACATGTTTGGTATTTATGTGTTCCCAGCAACTCCATCTTTTATATTTTACCCCCAAAAAATTAGGTATAATATTGCTTGTTTGTACACTTTATTCTCCAGGGCCTTTGCTTTCAGAAAATATATACCTATTGGGGGGTTTACAGTAATGTCCAGCAAAAAAATGCATGTGTACAAAAAATGTAAAAACTGCCCCGGTAGGCAGGTGGTTAAATGAAAACACTGGTCTCTCCCTCCCCCCAGCAAACAAGATGATCCATCGATCAGACACTCCTAGCCAAGCAAACAATCACACCGGTCCTGGTGACATATTACATAAGAGAATCCATGAAGTACTTACAGCAATACGCAGGCTGTGAGCCGGGACCCTGCTGAGCACTGCAATACACAAAGAACATATTGATCAGTCCGGGGATGTCTGTGATCCGCTCACTTCCAATTCTTCTACCCGCACTGCTGCCAGCGGACACTTCCAGTGCTGGGTTGCGCTTCTCCTGCTCCGATATGTCACTGCTCTGTCCTGATGTATCAGCCGGCGGGTAAAGTCAGAGCAGGAGAATTGCTACCCAGCACCATGGAAGTGTCCGCTGGCAGCAGTGCTGATACCTCTACAGGAGAGGAAGACTGGAAATATTCAACTTCATCATTTACTACAAGGGGCTACTACAAGGATGAGGGCAGGAGGATATAGGTGTAAGGAGGGTACAGGGCAGAGGAAGAGGACGGTATAGGGGGGTACAGAGGGGTATAGTGCTGAGGATGGGGAGAGTATAAAGGGGAGGGGGGTACAAGACAAATGATAAGATTTACAAGGGGTAAGGGCGGGGAGGAAATAGGAGGGTACAGGATTGAGGTGGGTATAGGTGGTACAGGACCAAGAAGGGGGAAGTGTAGGGGGTACAGGACCATGGAGGGGGGAGATATAGGGAGGCACACGTCGGGGAGGGTATAGGAGAGGTACAGGGTGGAGGAGGGTGAGGATATAGGGGGTATAGGGTGGAGGAGGGCATGGAGGGGGTATAGGGTGGGGGAGGGGGTGCAGGACAAATGATGGGGAGGGTATGGGAGCAGGTATTGGAAGGGGGGGTACAGGGTGGAGGAGGAGAAGCGGTGCTAAACAAAATGACGGGGAGGATATGGGGGGTACACAGGAAAGAGGGTGGGGGAGGTGCACTGAGTAGCGGGTGGGGGAGGTATTTGGCGTGTTTCAGGTACATACATGACAGCGAGGTGAGAGATCACTGTATGGAGGGTAGTGAGAGTATATTGGGGGGTACACAGGATGGAGAAGGTATTTGGGGGGGTTATGCAGGATGGAGGAGGTATTGGGGGGGTACACTGGATGGAGAAGGTATTGGGGGGGGTTTACGCAGGATGGAGAAGGTATTTGGGGGGTTACGCAGGATGGAGAAGGTATTTGGGGGGGGGGGGGGTTACGCAGGATGGAGGAGGTATTTGGGGGGGGGGTTATGCAGGATTGAGGAGGTATTTTAGGGGGGGGGGTGACGCAGGATGGAGGAGGTATTGGGGGGGGGGTTACGCAGAATGGAGGAGGTATTTGGGGGGGGGTTACGCAGGATGGAGAAGGTATTTGGGGGGGTTGCGCAGGATGGAGGAGGTATTTGGGGGGGGGTTACGCAGGATGGAGGCGGTATTTGGGGGGGTACGCAGGAGGTATGTGGGGGGGTACACAGGAGGTATGTGGGGGGGTACACAGGAGGTATTTGGGGGTACACACACATGACAGGAGGTGAGAGGTCACTGTAGGGTTGTCACCTCCTCCCTGTATCCCCGAACACAGATGAATTATACAGAATTTGGGGGTAATTTAATGCAGATAAAGCACTGGATTTAATTGGCACCCCCCTCAGCCCCAGAAGCTGTATAATGAATCTGTGTTCAGGTATGAAGGGATGAGGTGACAACACTAGAGGTCACATGATCAGTAGGGGTGACAGTTTCTCCCTATGAGGTTCTTGAAGTGACCTTCCCCATAGATGACCTTCCCTGTGTACAGGGAGCCCCCCGGGGGTGACACCCCTCCTCCATCCAAACTCCCTAGTATGGGGCCCCTCGGGGACCACCCTCCCCTCGCCCCTCTCCCGCCTCCTCTCACCGGCAGAACGGCATGCAGACAGCACCACGCGTCCCGCCATCTTGCTGGAGTACGGAAGTGACAACCCGGAACAGGAAATACACAGCGACCTCTCCAGGCTGCCACCGCCAAGATGGCGGCCGCGATGGGCGTGTCACGGGAGACGGACCGACGGGAGAGCTAAATGTCCCGCCGTCTTCCTGTGGCTCCGCCCACTGATAGACCCCTGCAGGGGTGTGCATGGGGGCTGCTAACAATATCCCACAATGACCCCTCCTGTCCTCCAGATTCAGCCATAGGAGATGGCTCATCAAAAGAAGCCTGGAGCCTGTCAGTACTGAACATGCTGGGTGTCTCTGGCTGCCATGCTGATCCTCTGGCTTCAGGTCTGACCTCCAGAAGAGTTTTCCCACACTTCTATGATACTTGTTCCGATTACTGGAAATGCTGAAGCCAGAGGTGTCAGTGTGACAGCCAGAAAACTAGCATCTTCAGAAGGGTCCCAACACTCAGATTTCTGGATGTGGTGGTTCTCCATCTCAGACTTTCACACATTGGAGAGATTTTCTGCCCAGCGCAGTGCGGTGACGTGTCGTGTCGTGTCTGGGGCCCATTCTTTCAGCTCAGCCACTGCAAACAACTCTTATTTATATTTTTTTGAAAATGATTTAATTAAAGTCACCTTTATATAGTAAGAGGGGAAGGGGACCAGAGACATGTTTGATTGGTTACATTTTTTATAAAAGCCTATAGGTTCCCCAACAGCAATAGGTGACACCAGAAGATCAAAGTTCTATCTTTCCCAGACGTGTTCTGTAGCTTCTCTAGGTGTCAGTTGGTGTATCAATGTCCCATCTAAGAGGACATCCCATGTTCTTGCCCCCACCTAAGAGCACGTCCTGTGACTGTGTCCCATCCAGGAGGAAGTTTTCTGTCTTCATTCCACCAGGGGGACATCCTCTGTCTCAGCCCTACCGAGGAGGACCTTTTGTGTCTCCCTTCCACGCAGGAAGACATCCTATGTCTCTGTTCCACCCAAGAGGACAACCTGAGTCTCTGTCCCACCTAAGAGAACAGCCTCTATCTTCCTTCCACCCAGGAGGAAGTCCTGTGACTTCATCCCACCAAGGAAAACGTCATCTGTCTCCACCCCACCCAAGAGGACCTTCTGTGTATCCTTTCCACCCAGGAGAACATCCTCTGTCTCCACCCCACCCAGGAGGACAACCTGTGTCTCTGTCCCACTCAAGATAACAGCCTACCTCCCTTCTACCCAGGATGTCCTCGTGTCTCTCTACCACCCAGGAGTTCCTGTGTCTTCATCCCACCCAGGAGGATGTATTCTGTCTCTGTCCCACCCTGGAGGACGTCCTCGGTCTCTGTTCCACCCAGAAGGACAACCAGTGTCTCTGTCCCACCTAAGAGAAGAGGAAGTCCTTTGTCTTCATCCCATCAAGAACGTATTCTGTCTCTGCCCCAACCAGGAGGACCTTCTGTGTCTCCCTTCCTTCCACTCAGGCGTTACACACGCTGGATGCTGGGATGGCTGGCTGGCACATTTAAAACTTGATAGAAACAGGGGTTCCCTCACCTTTAGCCTCAGTATATTGCTCTGGCCTGCACGCATCCGGGAGGGACGGGGGTAGGTGAGACACCTTGCCCCATTAAATGGGACCATCACCAAGTAACTTTACTTAGTGCTAATCACGATGTTCCAATGATAACAAATACACCAGCAATAATGCCCAATGCTTCTCCAATTTTGAAGTTTTAAAGTAACTCAACGAACCATATTATAAATTAATTGCTCTTTTCTGCTATATCCCTGAAGAAGGACAAAAACACTGTGTATTTAGAAACGCGTTGGGTGTGAGAAAAAGAGCCCTCATACAATTCATTGTCTAATATCAACACTGAAATTTATTAACTCTGTAATATGCTCCGTTGAATGTACGATACATTATGTTTTTAATCTATGCTACGTAGAAATAAAAAATCTGTTTACTCTTTATACTCTGTCATATATACTTATCATTTAAATACTTGTTAGCAAGTGCCTTTAAAGTCCATTCAGGGGAATCTCTTTTCTTATATACAAATGTATTATTGGATGTGGCACTTTTTCTTGACCTAGGGAAGCAAATCACCCTATATTTCCTTCCACACAGAAGGACATACTTTGTCTCCATCTACGTCACATCTAAGCCTCTATCTCCCTTCCACCCAGGATGATGTCCGGTGACTTTATCCCACCCAGGAGGACATCCCCTATCTCTGTTCCACCCAGGAGGACAACCAGTGTCTCTGTCCCACCTAAGAGCCTCTATCTCCTTCCCATCCAGGAGGAAGTCCTGTGACTTCATTCCCACCAAGGAGAACATCCTCTGTCTCCGCCCCCACCCAAGAGGACCTTCTGTGTATCCTTTCCACCCAGGAGAATGTCCTCGGTCTCTGCCCCAACCAGGAGGACCTTCTGTGTCTCTGTCCCACTCAAGATAACAGCCTATCTCCTTTCCACCCAGAATGTCCTTTTGTCTACCTCCCACCCAGGAGGAAGTCCTGTGACTTTATCCCACCCAGGAGGACGTCCTGTAACTTCATCCCACCCAGGAGGACGTCCTGTGACTTTATCCCACCCAGGAGGACGTCCTGTGACTTTATCCCACCCAGGAGGACGTCCTGTGACTTTATCCCACCCAGGAGGACGTCCTGTGACTTTATCCCACCCAGGAGGACGTCCTGTGACTTTATCCCACCCAGGAGGACGTCCTGTGACTTCATCCCACCAAAGAGGACGTCCTGTGACTTCATCCCACCAAAGAGGACGTCCTGTGACTTCATCCCACCAAAGAGGATGTCCTGTGACTTCATCCCACCAAAGAGGACGTCCTGTGACTTCATCCCACCAAAGAGGACGTCCTGTGACTTCATCCCACCAAAGAGGACGTCCTGTGACTTCATCCCACCAAAGAGGACGTCCTGTGACTTCATCCCACCAATGTGGGTCCTCTCGTCTCCCTTTCATCCTGAATGTCCTCTCGTCTCCCTTTTCCATCCTGAACGTCCTCTCGTCTCCCTTTTCCATCCTGAACGTCCTCTCGTCTCCCTTTTCCATCCTGAACGTCCTCTCGTCTCCCTTTTCCATCCTGAACGTCCTCTCGTCTCCCTTTTCCATCCTGAACGTCCTCTCGTCTCCCTTTTCCATCCTTAACGTCCTCTCGTCTCCCTTTTCATCCAGAACGTCCTCTCGTCTCCCTTTCCCATCCTGAACGTCCTCTCGTCTCCCTTCCATCCAGAATGTCTTCTTGTCTCCCTCCGACAAGGAAGTTCTGTGTCTTCATCCAACCCAGGACGACGTGTTCTGTCTCTGTCCCACCCAGGACGACGTATTCTGTCTCTGTCCCTCCTAAGATGACGTATTCTGTCTCTGTCTCACCCACCCAGGAGGATAACCAGTTTCTCTATCCCACCTAAGAAAACATCCTCTATCTCCCTCCCACCCAGGAGGATGTATTCTGTCTCTGCCCCACCCAGAAGGACCTTCTGTGTCTCCCTTCTACCCAGGATGACAACCTCTGTCTCCGTTCCACCCAGGATGACCTTTTGTGTCTCCCTTCCACCCAGGAAAAAATCCTCTGTCTCTGTCCCACCCAAGAGGACCTTCTGTGTATCCTTTCCACCCAGAACATCCTGTCTCCACCCCACCCAGGAGGACCTCCAGTGTCTCTGTCCCACTCAAGATAACAGCCTATCTCCCTTTCACGCAGAAGGAAGACCTCTGTCTCCACTCCACCCAAGAGAACAACATGAGCCTCTATCCTTCCACCCAGGATGTCCTCTTGTCTCCCTCCCACCGAGGAGGTAGTCCTGTGATTTCATCCGACCCAGGAGGACCTTCTGTGTCTCTTTCACCCAGGACGACGTTCTCTGTCTCCCTTACAGCCAGGAGGGCCTCCTGTGTTTCCATTCTACACAGGACTGCCTTGCCTCCATCCCAGCCTGGAGAAAGTCCTCTGTCTACATCCCACCCAGGCTTGTGATTTTTATTAAATTTAGTTTATTCAGATGAAATTACCACATTAATATACAGCAAGTAAAAAAAAAAAGTAGAACACCGACATGTAAGCAGAAAAACAAAAATAATAAAATCCAAAAACAGAATCACTGAGTTGAAAAGGATCATATATCCCCCTTCCTATAAAAGACTTGTAAACTCATTCAGGTGTAGCTAATCACCTTCTCAATAGCACACAAAGCCATTTGACTGTCAACTGATCATTTTGATTAGCTCAGCACGAAAAGAGCTTTCCTGGAGCATTTCGGTCCCCGATAGTGCAACTGAAGCAAACAGTCAACTATAGGTGGCAAGGCACTGTCAAAACATCTTCTGGATAAAGTTGTGGAGGCATGTTTTTTTTCTTACTTGTCTGCATATTTAAAATCAAGTTTTATTTGTATTGTACAATGTTGCCTTTAAAATCCAACCAATTTTTCCCTGTACAACTTCTGTAATTTATATGAAGTTGGCACTGGAGTGACCTTATTGCTATTTTACACTAAGTAGTTAGGTGGGATCTTCCTTCCCTTCTCCCCCCAAAAAATTAAGTCAGCAGCTATAAATACTGTAGCTGCTGACTTCTAATAAAAAGATACTTACCTGTCCAGAGATCAAGCACTGTCCTCACCTGGGCAGATTCTTTGGGTTCCTGGCACCAGCACGTTTAACTAAGGGAAGCCGGCTATGGCTCCTTCTCGCTTCACAGCTGGATTCCCACTGCACTTTGTGAATGGTTTTGTAGCCTTCTGGGACTTATGCCATGTCTCAGAAGGCTATAGGGCAAAGGGAGGGTGGCAAACATCCGCTTGGATCTCCTAAGCCACGTGTCAAACATAAGGCCAGCGAGCCAAATCCAGCCTGCCAGGCCATTTCATGTGGCCCTCACACCCAGGACTTTGTTCTGCCACTTCTGGCATCAGATAAGCTGCATTGTGATGCCCCCACCTGTGCCTGGTTGCACTGATGGCAATCAATGATCTCCCTGCAAGTGAGAGAGGCAGAGCCACCTACACTGGCAGGAGGTACTAGAGCCGGGCAGATGATGCGAGGAAGTGTTTTTTTTTTTTTTGGGGGGGGGGGGGGTTGGGAGTAGATGTGTGGGGAGTGGGGGACAGTGGTGCATAAGTCAGAACCATCAAAGAGTGGAAGTGAGATGTGCATAGCACACCTCTAAACCCTGTACTCTGTATGTAGCACACTCCCGAACCCTGCACTCTCTACACAGCACACCCCTGGTATTTATTGACCTTTCAACAGTTAGTGGAATTTTAACAGTCGCTGTTCAATGCAGTTTGGCAGCGGGGGGGGGGGCAACTGGCCCTTTGAGGGCAACCATCCTGCTGATTCGGCCTGCAATGAAATTAACTTGGCCACTTGGCCTAGGCAATGCAAGTGGGAGTAGGTACCTATCAAAACCAGGTAACCACTCCCCCACAAAACAAAAACAAAAAAAAACAACTGTGTCCAGAAGTGGTAGAGGAGGCGGAAAAGCAGAACTTACCCTTTTGGGTAGCTTTTGGCTACAAAAAAACATCTGGCAACAACCCACTTTACAGCGCATTTTAACACACATGGCATTAGGCCAGCCCATTCATTATGAACAGGCTGCCAACGCACCACAAACGATAAAACATACAGTGCCTTGAAAAAGTATTCATACCCCTTGAAAGTTTCCACATTTTGACATCTTACAACCAAAAACGTAAATGTATTTTATGTGATAGACCAACACAAAGTGGCACATAATTGTGAAGTGGAAGGAAAATAAATGTTTTCACATATTTTTGTAAAAAAAAAAAAAAAAAAAAAAAAAAAAAAAATTGAAAAAAAGTGTGGGTTACATTTGTATTCAGCCCCCCTGAGTCAATACTTTGTAAAACCACCTTTCACTGCAATTACAGGTGCAAGTCTTTTTAGGGATGTCTCTATCAGCTTATTAACATCTAGGAGAGCGACATTTTTGCCCATTCTTTGCAACAAAAAAAAGCTTAAGCTCTGGCAGATTGGATAGAGAGCATCTGTGAACAGCAATTCTTGCCACAGATTCTCAATTGGATTTAGGTCTAGACTGACTGGGCCATTCTAACACATGAATATGCCTTGATCCAAACTATTCCCTTGTAGCTCTGGCTGTATGTTTAGGGCCGTTGAGACTGGGGCGGAGGTTCACCTTCCAGCAGGACAAGTCTATTGCAGACTAACAGGTTTTCTTCTAAGATTGCCCTGTATTTGGCTCCATCCATCTTCCCATCAATTCTGACCAGCTTCTCTGTCCCTGCTGAAGAAAAGCATCCCCACAACATAATGCTACCACCATGTTTCACAGTGGGCATGGTGGGTTCAGGATGAAGTGCAGTATTCGTTTTATGCCAAACATAGCGTTTTGCTTTTAAGCCAACAAAAGTTCAATTTTGCTCTCATCTGACCAAAACACCTTCTTGGACATGTTTGCTGTGTCCCCACATGGCTTCTCGCAAAGTGCAAACGTAACGTCTCATGGCTTTCTCATGTTTGACCTCATTTTATATGATTTTGGTAAATCTAAAAGGGGGGAAAAGAAAAATCTAAAAGAAAACTGCATAGTGTGTATCCAGCTTGAGAGTTGAGGAAAGTCCCTTGGAATGCGCAACATCCCAAACCGCCTATTTACCTTTAAAAAATAACATCAACCCAACTGCACTAAACAAGTAGAGCAGATAAACCAAAGTCAGCATGACAGCCCAGCAATCTACATTTCAGACATCAATAACAACCTTGATGTTTCTCCAAAGACAAAGTTTTCTTTAAAGTATATTACAGCAATTGTTTTTTAGTGTCCTTGTCATCATGCTAAGGTTTCCCAGGAAAATTACAAAATGTAAAATACTAACCTCTTGCCACCCACATCTCCATTATGGAGAAATCTGATACAATCTGCATGGAAACCCACCCTCACTGGAGTGTCCAGCTCCTTGGTCCCCCCACCAGCAGCTCTCATGAGTTCCTTGCTCGGACTTCTACATTACTGTTGCTTAATGAAATGCGGAGGAACCAGCGTGAGCTGTGGAGACCCAGCAGACCGGCATCCCTGGAAGTGTTGGATTTTTCCTGAAGACTTCACAGGAGGAATTCTATAAAGAGCAGCGTTCATTTGCACAAATGACAAGAGTATATATTCATCTTTTAAGGCATAACCTTGCTGGCGACCTTTAGTTTCCAGGATAGTTCAAGTTTTGTATCCATTAGAGCAGGGTTTCTCTGCTCTACTCTAACTTCAGTCCAAGGCGCCCCAACAGGTCACATTTTCAGGATTTCCCTCAGATGAAACAGCTGTGGTATTTGCCAAGGCAGTAAAACTGATCAAATCACCTGTGCAAAATAATAAGCCTGATAACATGACCTGTTGGGGCACCTTGAGGACTGGAGTTAAGAAACACTGCATTAGAGAAGGACTAGAACCCAGTCAAGATTGTTCTTGCTGTCCCAGCAGTAATAAAGTAGAACTAAAAGCAATTTCACCTGCATTTTGCATAGTGTAATGGAGATATAACCAGTTTGTTTTTTGCCCATCTGCATCCCATTGGAGAGACCTCCCTTTAGTTCCTGTCCCATAACCAAAACAGGAAGTGGGAGGAAATCCGTCAACATGAGGGAATCCTTGGTTGTCACCATACCTAGCGTCCCCATTGGAAGATTGTTCCCTCTATTCCTGTTCCAGTGCCCAAAACTTTGTCCTACTTACTAGAAAGCTGCACTGAAATTTTGTCAGCCAAAAACGTTGGACATTTTGCTGATAGAGGAAAAACCTGCAGATAATAGTGCCGAAAAGGCAAACTATTTTACACTGCTTATGATGTTTCATAGGTTAAGCGACTCAAAAAAACTGCATGAAAAAAGTTAACAAAAAAAAAAAGAGCTGCATTTTTCCTGAGCTTAAGTTGACGATAATGGCCAACAAATTCATGATATTTAAAAGTGGAATACAATTTAAAAAAAAAAAAATTATTTTTTATATAAACGATTACTGTTTTGGTCTCAGCCAATTACACCCTAAATTTTCATTACCAAAATATCCTTTCCATGCAACTCTACCATTTACCAGTCTCACTGAAAGTGAAAGAAAATCAGAAATAGAGAGGGTGAATCTCCCTAATGGGATCAATAAAGTCTCGACAGGAGTTCCAATCCCTCTCCAGTATGCCAAAATGTAGAAAGTAAAATAAAAAGCCTTTAATTATACTATAACCCTCTCTACTTGTCTTGTTAACCATTATAAACAATGACATGGTGAGGGAAGAGTCAAACATTTCAGTTGTCACCAGAACAGGAGGGGAATTCTTCTAATGGGGAATGTAGGCTCTTGCGAGGACTCTGAACCTTCTTGTACTGTCTCTTTATATTATAAAGCACGACAGACTAATGACACTATATAATCCCTTTATAATGGGCATCTGTTCTATTAACAGGAAGAGATTTTCTTTTTCTAATATAATCACCCCAGTAGGCATGGACAAAAAACAAAAAAAAGGGGTTCCAAGCATGTGCCTTATGTTTTTCAAAGCTGAACCCCAGACAGATAGAAACACAAAATGAATGCAACCATATTAATTCCCTTTCCACCAGCACCTCCCAGCCCTTTAAGTGGATCTAAACGCCAGGATATGGAGGCAGGCATTCCAATTACATGACTGAAGTGATTGGCTGTCACATGATTGGAAAGCTCCCAATTGAAAGTATGCATCGGGAGCTTTCCGGTACCCATCTGTTAATGTGCTGGGATGAATATAGATGTTAAAGCCAACCCGCCGAGAGGAGAGAGATAGAGATAGAGATAGAGATAGAGATATAGATATATATATATATAGATATATATAGATATACATACATATATACACACACACACACACACACACACACACACATATATACACACACATACTCAATTTTCATTGAGTTTCTATGCTGAGCTGCCACCACAGCTTGCAAAATCCCTCGCTGAATTGGGAACTTGGACAGAAGCTAGAGAACAGCAGGAAACAAATTTCATAGTGACCGAGTATGAACAGCATGTAATATACCATTTGATTTGCTGTTTATGATGGGGGGGTTTAGTGACACTTTAGGGCTCAGTTTACACTGCTGCGACATGGGATCCGACTTGAGACCCTAAGTTGCAAGACACGTCAAACTCAATGTTGCCCTAATTAATGCTACACAAGTTGATCTGACTTTAGGAAAGGTTCCTGCACTACATGGTCCGACTTAGGTGCAATTTCACCCTTTGTACAGGCTCCTAAATAGCATCCAGGTCAGATGGAAATTGCAGGATACGGTCATACAAAATTTGTTGTCACAGCAGTGTAAACAAAGCCTTAATCGCCCCCAGGTACAGCAGATCCATCATCCCAGCACAGTGCCAGAATGTATACTGAGCTGCACAGCCCAGTGTAAATTCTTCGTAAAGACTGCAAACAAGCAGGTAGGTTTTTATTTTATTGCTGAGTAGCAATGTCTCTTCTGCAATAAACAGACTCCCTGCTTACAGGTTTTTTTTTATGTGCATTTAAAGTGGAATTAAAGTCCTTTAAAAAGCAAATACCTAAAATTGAACTGGCATCTGCCTCTTTGAATCTGCTATATTTAAAGCTCAGGCCTGGAGAAACAGAAGCAGCACAAAGAGCCAATCATTTGTGCCAACATGGAACATGCTGATAATCAGCAAGAGTAGAATGTCAGACATAAGTGCATCAGTCTCCTGCTGTTCCCTTAACCATCCAATCACAGGCTGGGGGAGAAGACCTCAAACTGTAACTCAACTTCCACAGAGAATAATCAGGTCTTCCTCCCTGCCAGACAAGGTGGTGCTGTGCAGCAAGGGGTGTGTTAATCGCAGGACTGGAGGGGCAAAAACCACATTTTTGGACACATTAGTAGAAAGCATTGCAGTACATCAGTACAATCTTCCACCTGCTAATCAGAAAACAACTCCTTGATACTCCAGGAAGCTCCGCAGGTTCTGTAATGCAAACTGTGCCAAGCACCAGCTTTTCTCAGCGATGCCATGCAGCAGCCCTGCTCAGTGCACCAACAAAAGGTTGTCACCTCAAGAATGTGGGACAGCTCTAATTACATAACTCAGTCATATCAGATAATAAAGACAATCCCTTTACAGTTTTCGCCAAAGAAAAAAAAAATATTCCACGATTTCTGCTTTAGTTTAAAACTTTATTTTTTGTTTTTGGCTTTTTTAGTTTTTTTTGAAGTTTTTTTTTAGAGTTTTTTTTTTTTTTTTAAATAGTTTATTCAATAAAAAGTAAAAGTAGTCCATCACTCTGTTCAAGTTAAAGATGGAAAAGGTTTATGGAGGGAGAAGGGGTGGGAGATGAAAGTGGACTCTGCCTTGAAAACTGCCCAAATCTATTTATAAATAAAAATAAAATCTCGGTTTTTGTTCCAGTCTGAAAGGGGGGGCTGGCTCCTCCCCTGCAGAGCAGACTGAAAAAAAAAAAAATATATATAATAAAAGCACACATTCTCCTTTTATGGTGTCGGTAAGGGGACACCCTGCCTCCAGCTGTTAGCTCCACCCCCAAGAGAGTCTTCCACATGGCTGCACGGCTCCCTTGTGTCTCGGATAACCCTGGCAGGGCGTGATTGAAAGGTCCCATGATGCTGTGCCCGTGGAAGCCCTCAGATCCATTGGCTCAGGAAGTCTGCGCGGGGGCCCAGCGGAGGTCCCCGGAATTCTGCCTCAGCCAGTTTTTCCTGGACGGTGTGGACAGGGGAAAGGCCAGAGGCAGGACTGGCTGCGGGTTATGACTGTGTGGAGGTTGGAATCACAGCTCTGGAATAAAGCTCAATTGCCGGGTGGGTGGAACGGGAGCTGCTGGGACGGATGGGACTGAACTGAAAAGAAGAAACAGAAAAAGTAGTGTTAGAAACAAAAAAAACACACCAAAAAATAACAACAAATTAAAAATGTAACCACTTGCCACCCAAGCCAATTCTGGCATTTCTCATCTACATTTAAAAAATCATTTGCTAGAACTCCCCAGTTTGTTTGTTTTTTTTAGCAGAGACCCTAGGGTTGTTACCATTTTTTATGTCACAGTATTTGCACAGCAATTTTTCAAATAGTTTTGAAAATTTTCTAAATTTTTACAGGTTGCCAGTTTAGATGTCTAGCACTAGAATTATTGCTCTCGCTCCAACGTTCGCAGCGTTAACGTGTGGTCTGAACGCAGTTTAATTTTTTTTTTGTACACTTTCCCTTAAATTTTTTTTATCCCTTTGATTCCCATTACAAGGACTGTAAACATCCCTTGGAATAGGGCATGAAAGGTCCTCTTAATGGAGAGGTCTGGGTTCTATAAGTCCCCACATCTATGGTGGAAAGACCGAGATTAATAAAAAGAAAGAAAAATAAAAAAACACACACACACACACACACACCACGCCAGTGTTTACATCTGTCAGCACTGGGAGTGATGTTGTGACGCTTACGGCCTACCGGTTGTCAGAGAAGGCCAGGGACCATCTGGTCCACGGCCAGTTCTACGGTAAACCCAGGCAAGGCTGGAAAAGCACCTGGGGGCGGCAGGAGGGGGACTAAAAACCCACTATGATGGCTTTCACATTGTAGGGAATCACCGGCTGGAGAAGAAAAAAAAAAAAAAAAAAAGAGAAATTATAACAGATACGTTTTTTTATTACCTGCCAAAAACACTAAAGCAGATCCCCATGGGAGAAAGGACAGAAAAACAGAGTTGGAGCCAAGTTACGCCATCCATAGACTGTTCAAATCTCAGCTGGTTCAGCAGAGACCGTCTGAAATTCAAACTATGTATGGGCAGGCTGATTATACCAAAGTTGATCCATCGCTCGACTTCGGTACAAACAGCCTGTAGGATTATTCATGCGATTGACAGTAACTATATCCTCTAGTAAAAATCACTTTGTTCTCCCAAACGACAGGCCTCCAATCGGGAAAAAAATAGCTCTGCGGGAGGGATTACCCCACTAACAGTGTTGATGGGGGAATCCCTCCAGGGGAGCTATTGTTAACCTGGCAGGGGGAACTGTCCCCATAGTGACTTATTGCTAGAGGCTATAGCTGCTGGCAAAGAAGTCACATGGAGAAAAAAAAAAAAAAAAAAAAAAAAAAATCACACAGGCTGGTTGTACCCAAAATCAATCACTGGTACCCGTGGTTGCAAGCAAGGAAAAAAAAAAAAAATACGCCCTGTCTTTATACTCGGAGTCTTCAGCTTGGGTTTGGACAAGCTGGAATCTTTAAACTTGGGCTTGGGTTTGGACAAGCTGGAAGGCCTGGAATCTTTAAAAGGTCACTTCGCCTAATCAAGCCAAAGTGACAACCTCTTGAAATTACCACCAAACCCCACTTTCACTCAACCCCCCCTTTTTTCCATTCCTACAGAGCAGCAGGAGCCCAAAATACGTGGCAGTGTTCAGACCCAGCAATTAACTGCTCAAGCCTGAGCACTGCTTCGTAGGTCATATGCTCACATCACAAAGGACCATTTCCTGAAGGTGCCAAGCTAGTAGTATGTGGGGGGTGACGGCAAATAGAAGAGTAAAAGGTTGTCCTTTCAAGAGATCATTCACAGTCTTTGCACAGTGGAAGGCTTTATGGTTTTGTGATGGGCGCACACTCCATCGCATGCCCCCAGCACTGGTCCCTGTTAACAAATCGGGAACCGGTAGGAATTGCTCTTGATAACATGGTAACGGACAATCAATTACGCAATTGGAAAAAGCACAGGAAACTTCTCTGGAAATCTTTTTTCAAGTACAAAAAAGGGACAAAATGGGGTTAGGGAGTTCTAGATCCAAGTTCGGGGCCTCCCTGCATCCACACAAGCAGCTTTGGGCACAATATAGGGTAATTGATTTACCTACCACAGGACTTATTCTGTATAGATTAATATTTAATTCAAGCGGTTATATAGTCAATTTTAACTTTTACCTACAGGTAAGCCAATAATAAGGCTTACCTGTAGGTAAAAAAAAAAAAAAAAATCTCCTAAACCGTATTCCCCTTAAAATGAGCCGCTGACTGCAGCGGCGCATGAGCACAGGGGATTCTCGGCTGAAAGCCCGGCAGATGCCGGACCTTGCCAGAAAGAAGTCTCCCGTGCGCATGCGCGGGGGGTGACCGATACCTGGAAGACACGCCGAGGCAACATGTCAGCTACCTCGGCGTGGACCAGATAAGATACCGATGCCTCGTTCTAAGGTATTTTATAATGAGCTAGTATGTGGTGCATACTAGCACATATACATACATATATATAAAGGAAATAAAAGGAAACTCATAAAATGTAAAATATTAAAGCGGTAGTAAACCTGGTGTGTGTGTGTGTATATATATATATATATATATATATATATATATATATATATATATACACATATACACACACACATATACACACACACACAAACAGGTTTACTACCGCTTTAATATTTTACATTTTGTGAGTTTCCTTTTAAGCTAAAGTGAAGAAGGATTGACGAGACCCTAAAGGAATGCCTCTCATAAAACAGAACTCACCTTGATGATGTGATATATAGGTGTATGGAGAAGGTGTGGACACACCCGTCTGTTGGACGCCGCCCTGTGGGGGAGCACCGTGTGTCTGTGAGGGGTGTAGGAGCATGACCTGGTGAGGGCCTCCAGGGTGTTGTGGGTGAGGGGCACCAGGGTGAGGAGGGGCTCCAGTTATTCCAGACTGTACGTGAGCCTTGGAGAAGACAAAAAAAAAAAATCATAAGAAAAAAATATATAATCAAGATTTACAAAGCCAATACAGAAAGAAGAAAATAGTCTAATGACAGGAAGAAGCTTACCTGTGCCACATGAGACATGTTTGTGAAGCTATGCTGAAGCTGTTGATGGGCGTGGATGGCATACACGGCCTGCTGGGTGTAGCTGTTCTGTGGGGACTGGGCAGTGGGTCCAGGTGTCAGAGAGGGTGGGGTCGCTGTTAGGGTTGCAGTGTGATAGAGATTTTGCTGAGGCTGGCCACTACCTAGATGAGGGGGCTGGCCACCCTGGTGCTGGAGAGAAAAAGACAGCGATTAAACTACTGTACAGCATTCGATCCATAAAATCATTTCATTCTGCTGTTCATATTTACATGTACACACTCCTCCTCACTCTCCAAGTAAGGCATTTCTTCTCTTCTATCGTCCATACTATTGGGGCTGTACTGCTGTATATATATTGTACTATACAGGCTCTACAAGGCAGAATTCACACATTAGCTGGGTCGTTAAAAACGTAGACTATGGTCAATAGTATAAATATAATACTCAAAAGAGCTCTATCATTTTCTAAACATAGCAGTATTTTTGAGAATTGTTGCAAGCAAGGCTTTAAAAACTTATCTTACATCCTAGAAACTAGAGGGCAAAAAAAACACTACTTCTAAGTGGGTGATGATGCAGCTTGCCCTCTACACAAATGGCTGGGTTGTCACCCTTTGCATTGCCCTTTTACAGCCAGAACTATAGAGGGGTGTTTGGAAAACATTAAAGTGTTACTAAACCCACAACAGTAAAATCAGTCTGCATATGCAGTAAAGCATGCTCGTTATACTCACTGTGGAACCTAAGGGGTTAATCCTGTACATTGTGTAAAAAGGCTGTTTGATCCTGTCTTCTCTGATCCTCCCCTTCTTCCACTGTCCCCAATCCATCTCCTGATAAGACACAGCCTTTGGAGTCACTCTGCACATGTTCAGTTTGGTGTGTATTGCTAGAGAATTTTGATTTTTTTTTTTTTTCTTGGGAGGGTGCATGTGATCAGCACAGGGCCAATCAGCACTGTCCAGAGGGTCAGGGGTCATGCAGCCTCATAGGACAATCAGGGTAGAATGAAAACTCCTCAAAGCTTTAACCAGACACTGACAGAAGTCACAAGACTGCTATATACTGCTGATGAGAAAAGGTATTTAGCAGTTTACATTTACTAAAATAATTGCATTTCCATGTTGTGTGTAGTGTGGGAGACCAGATCTAGTGAATGCAGGGTCCTGGGTTTAGTAACACTTTAATGGTATGGCATAATAAGTCCTAGCTTATGAATGGATTGCCACATCTATGGCACGGCGGTTGTGAAAAACTGAATCATGGGGAGATACGGATCGTTATGGGAGATTCAGCAGCTAGCACAGCTCTTCAAAATAATGTGCTAGTACAGCATAACGCCTTCTATGATCACTGGAATCACTGTATTCTGCAGCAGAAGTGTGCCAGGATAACAAACTACAATTATCTATATAGGAAGTAAGAAGCATTTGTAGGCCTTGTTCACACAGGTTTACTACTAAAGCATACGCCCGTGCGAGGGCAGCGTTTGCCCACATGGGGAAATGCAGGAGTTTGTTCATACGAGTGTAGGGAGTCCCATTCATTTCAACTGGGGTGCAGCAGCTGCATAGACAATTGGACATAACCACTGCTTCCAATAACAACCTACAGGAGCGCGCCATGTCTGCGTTTTGGGAGGGGGGGGGGGTCCCGTCATCCGCCCCTGCAAGCCTGATGCTGGCAGCAGTAGATGTGTCTGTGCAGCTGCTCTCTCCCAACTGAAATGATCGGGACTGCATGCACAGGGATGCGTGGAACAACTGTGGGCAAATGCTATAGTAAGCTTGTGTGAACGAGAGATCTTGTGCCGAAAATGCATTACATTTAAACATTTGTGTTTCCTGCCATCTATGTAAAGGGACACTTAGTCTTTAGTTGCACTTTAAGGGCTTGTGTACACCATGTCGCTATGTTTTTATGCACATTACATATGTATGAGTGAACAGGGTACAAAAAGATTTACAGATTCACTGTATATAAAACTGCTGTACAACTATTTTACGGCTCACAGGATTAACTTCCCCTTTAAGCCTTGTACACGGGAGATCAGTGTGTACAGCAAGCTTTTATAAAGCATTTTCAAACCCTGCAACCAGCTTTGTTGAAGCTTGAAAGCTTTTGTTTTGAAACTTATTTTAATAAGGTTATATTAAAAATAGATTCAATTTTATAATATACATAGGAGATGGAGAGGATAGAGATGATGGAGAGGATAGAGATGATGGAGAGGATAGAGATGATGGAGAGGATAGAGATGATGGAGAGGATAGAGATGATGGAGAGGATAGAGATGATGGAGAGGATAGAGAGGATAGAGAGGATAGAGAGGATGGAGAGGATAGAGAGGATGGAGAGGATAGAGATGGAGAGGATAGAGATGGAGAGGATAGAGATGATGGAGAGGATAGAGATGATGGAGAGGATAGAGATGATGGAGAGGATAGAGATGATGGAGAGGATAGAGATGATGGAGAGGATAGAGATGAGAGATGAGGGAGATGGAGATGGAGATGATCTTGTACCATTGTTTGAGAAACATTTATCCCTTGTATGTCAAGGGTATATAATCCTCAATTAATGAGCAAGAAGAAACCCATTTTGATAGTCAAAGAGGTCAAGAAATTTTAATTTAGCTAATCGTATATTCTGCTTTTGTTTGGACCACCACATCTTTATGCATAATGTAATATATTCACTAAACCTTCGTTGAAGGTTTTAAAGCAACCCGATGATCCAGTATGAGGATCTTAGTGTGTTAGGAGGTGTAATCTAGCCCAGTGTTTCTCAACTCCAGTCCTCAAGGCGCCCCAACAGGTCATGTTTTCAGGCTTGCCATTATTTTACACAGGTGATTTGATCAATTTAACTGCCTTAGTAATTACCACAGCCGTTTCATCTGAGGGAAATCCTGAAAACATGACCTGTTAAGGCGCCTTGAGGACTGGAGTTGAGAAACACTGATCTAGCCTAATGTAGGATCTGTGAATGTAAGGGGGTGTCGAACGATAGTTTTTCAGGGCCTATACCGATTTTTCAGCTGCCTTTAGTGGTTGTAAACCCTTAAAAAGAACAAAAAAAAAACCACAACCTGCAAGATAAAGTCATGATGAGCTAGTATACTAGCTCATTATGAATTACTTACCCGAGATCGAAGCGGTCCTTGCACACCTCTCCGGCAGCAGACATCTCTCCGGGGGGGTTACTTCCAGGTATGGTGGCTCCGACGCTGTGATTGGCTGGAGCTGCGATGACGTGTCACTCCTGCGCATGCATGTGGGAGCCGCCGGTAACAGCACAGTTCAACTGAAGCAACTGCACGTACGTGCCATTGCTCAAGTGCGCATGTGCCGATGACGTAGACACATGCAAATACAGGGATATCTCCTAAACCGTGTAGGTTTAGGAGATATCCAGTGTAGCTACAGGTAAACCTAATTATAGGCTTCCCTGTAGTTTAAAGTGGTTGTAAAAGGTTTACAACCACTTTAAGGCAGATACTAGATATCAGGTGCCGATATTCTGTAGATTTGTTTTTTTTTTTACACTGTCCTTTTACATTTATCACTTTTATTGTAAACATACCTTGTGCCAGTAATGGGCAGTGACTGGTACTCCTTATAGAGGAATCAGGGGTCTACAAGACCAAGCCCCTCCTTTGCACTTATGTATTCAAAACTCCAAAATCAGCGTTTTTGAATACATTTTATTTTTTAAAACTGGCGCCTTCAGTATGAGTGTAATCCGGAAGTGAAGTTATGACATCGCTTCGGGGTTACTAGGTCCGAGACCCGAACAAAGCATTGAGCTTTGTTCAGGTCTCTAGCCAGCCAGAGGAAGTCGGGAGAACGGCTGAGCGGCTGCTTAGCTGCATTGATAACTACAAGAAAGCATCACCCCGACACAACCACTTGGAAGTAATATCGGTAAGTTTGTTACCGATACCAATTCTTAAAAAAAAAAAAAAAAAAAAAAACACAAAAATTTCATCTTGACTGCCGATATATTGAATGTGTGATGGGTATGATGATCTGCTCAAAATGGTTCAAAGCTTTAAAGATGCCTAGTTAAAAACACTTGCTGTACACACTGCTTTTATACAAGCTATGTACATGGCTTTAAGGTTCCCTGATACACCCATATGCAGCTACAATCCTAGACAGTCTGCACAAAAAAGGAACTGCATACAAAATTCTAGCTCACTTCAAGCAAGTTTGTGAAAGGTCAGGGAGAGAGAGAACGGAAAGCAACCTAACATATCGTTGTAAAGGGAGATGTGATTCAAATGTACATAAATGTGCCCCTTACACAGCCATATAAGCCAGCTGCATACATCTGTGCGCCGTGCACTCAGTCAGGGTGCCTCTGAAGTGTGTAGTCCCACTCTAATGGGGTAACCTACACAAGTGATGAAACAAAGTGAAAGCTCCAAATAGTTCCTTGAAAGGAAACCTTGCAGGAGGTGAAATATATGTAAGAAGCCACTGCGGCCCACCTTTTGAAAATGCTAGCTGTCTGGCCATCAAGCTTGTTCTTTAGTATCAAAGCTTTTGTTAAACATCAATCAAGCAGCAAATTGTGAACTCCTGATGTGCACACTTGATCCAGGTCACAGACATAAAAGTATTGCTCACTTGACAGCTAGGCAACTAGCATCTCTCAGCTGAGCATTAGGAAGCCATGTACTTGTTTTAGGTCAATCTACATACACAGGAAAGCTTTTCATCTATAGTAAATTGCAGCTCTGTAAACTATTTTCTCTTTATTCTAAACCAGAACTAGAGATTTAGACAGCAGTTTATGGAGTCTTAAGGGGAGATTTACTAAAACTGGAGGGGGCAAAAATCAGGTACAGCTCTGCATAGAAATCAATAAGCTTCCAGGTTTTAAGTTCAAAGCTTAGTCGATTGATCACCATGCACAGCTGCACCAGATTTCTGAGTAATCCAGTTTTAATAACTCTCCCATAGTGTTTCCCTACCACATCAATAACAGCGAGTTAACCTTCAACTTGCTGTTTGCCTTACACATTAAACATGGCTATATAAGCATTATAAACATCCCAATGTGTATTGTTTAAGTTATTAAGAAGCTACATACTACACATGGAATGAGTCAGTAACAAGATATCCAGACAAGCCATAGAGACACTCACCTGCACAGGGCTGGGATTGGCATGCTGAGACTGCTGCTGGCTCTGGGTAGGGGTGCTGGATGGCTGTGGGTGCAGCTGAGCTGCATGATGGGAGTAGGACTGGACTGCAGCTGTAAAACAAGCAGCAAAACATTGATGTGGATGAGTGGAGACCTTATTCAAAAGATCAGTGCAAAGGACAAAGCGCAATAACCCCTATGTTCCAATTCACTTTGATTTTACACCAATTCAAAATGGATTTTGATTGGTAGTTAGTGCACTTTGCTTTTTATGGAATAAGCCTGCATGTATTTTTACCTTCCACAAGTAGACAAGACTTACCATAGAGGGTTTGGGGGGTAGGCTGATCTGTGGGCTGATACTGCGGGTTGGAAGAAGAGACTAAGGCCTGGGGATGGTTTCCTGATGTCAGCATGCGCGGGTTACCCTGCAGCATCTGTGCAAACATAGGCTGAAAGCAAAATAAACAGTCGCGGTTAAAATAAAGTACTAGAAACAGCTCAAAACGAATAAACATGCAAAACAAGAGCCAAGTTGGCAGGTTGTGGAGAAGATTCCCTCATGGAGTACTGGGGGTGGTTTTAACTGCTTTGTGGGAGGGGGGGGGGCACAAGCTTAGCGACTATTACTTCCTATACCCACCTGTGACGTATAATGAGCCATGGGCTGCATCATTGTTGGCTGCCCTGGGAACTGTTGAGGGCTGTACGAGATGTAGGAGGAGTAGGGTGTTGCTGCTACCAAGGGGGGCCCAGCAGCCGCTGCGGCCTGCATGATGGGCGGTGCTGCATTTTGCTGCTCAGCTCGTTGAGTAGGGCCTACGAGGCAGGGAACGGTTCGTTTAGATAAATGTCATACAATTACCACTCTAGTGTTTCCCTGTCTATTCACATAACAAAAAAGGTGAAGCAGAATCATCTGCAGGGATTGACGTCTTACCTTTTGCTCTGTATTTGCCCTGCTGACCTGGCACAGAGTTGGACACAGGGTACTGGTACATCTGAGGAGCCTAGGGAAAACATCCATATGAAAAAAATAGGGATTAGACACCACCTCTTAGCGTAATAATCCAACATAGTACAGATCTACTGAACAGTAATCTCCCTACAAGCAGCTGCAATTTCTGCTGTTTAGGGCTACGTACTTCTTAGCACTGAAATGAAAGATTTCCCCACAAAGTTTTATATTTAGCAGAGAAGAAAAAATAAAATTGGTGCTCTTGAACTCGCATTGCATGCCGGTGTCCAAGGAGAGTAGGTGCAGTTAGGATGGAGCTCATCCCACAAAAGACAAAAATCACAAAGACTGGTGCAATAACCATGTCAACATGTTCATTTTAAATGTGATTGCTTCAAATGTGTACACTGGAAGCCTTGCCTAAAACCTCTCCTCTACGATTCATTTGACACTAGAGAGGGGCCAAGACTCATCAGGTACCATGCACATCCAAAACGCAAGCATGGCTACTTTTTCCAACTGAACATACCCATACAGGCCTGTTCCTGGTCAGCCTGACAATCAAGCAAACCGCATTTTTCAGGAAAAGCAAGCAAATACATCCTTCATATGCCTTTAAAAAAGGATAATTGTCTTGAAAGTGAGGGCTTATCTGTAGACCTGTCAGTGGCTCAAAACACTGACGCAAAAAAGGACTCACAGCCAGCCCATGAATAGTATAGTCACCAATGGGAGCCTTCACAGGTGTACTTTAAAGCAGTAGTAAACCACAGGCTTAAAAACAAAACAAAAACACACCACACAGCAATGTTATGTGCTTGTATGAATTAAATATACTAGCACATTATGTGAAACGTCTCTTAAAAACCAAGACCTCCAACAGCGTGCTGTCACCGCTGACAGGGCTTTTATCTTCACCTGGTCTTCCTTCTGGGTTGGCGGGCACGAGACCTTTGATTGGACAAGCCGCAAGGACTTGACTCCAGTGCAGGAACCGCTGTTCACTGCCCAGGGCCATGAAGGAACGGCTCTGGTATCGTGAGGTCACTGGCGGCTTCACAAGTAAATATCTCCTAAACAGTGAACATCTAGGAGATCTTTACTATACCTATAGGAAAGCCTTACCTACAAGCAAGAATCAACCAAATTAAGTTTACTCCTACTTTAAGTGTTAGGATCAGGATTCTTAGTGATAGGATAGGTCAAGGGAAGGTTTTTGCACACAGCCATCTTCATTTCTTGGTACAAAAGTCACACCTGCACCAAACCTACTGTACACAACAACTCAGGGGGACAAATACAGCACAACCTACCAGTGTTTCAGGAGCTGTGAAAATAAGTACTGGTAAATTCAACTCGCTCAGTTCCTCAGCCATGGGTTATCAAGATTAGGCTTACAGAATCCGTAGCTGTAGTAAAGAGAAAAAAAAAAAAAAAGTACCTGCACAGCGGGGCTCATATGAATCTGATGAATATATGGAAGATATGGGCTGTACACCCCACTCTGCATTGGGATAGTGGTGGTGGTGGAATGATTCCTTGGTCCAGGAGAGGTGGGCGTGCTCGTTGCTTTGTTCTATTACAGAAAAAAAATAAAGGAATACAGTTTAGCTTTTCTGAATTTTGAGGGGCTCAGCTGGTCAGTGCACTGAAGCCAACAGATAAAAAGCTCATTCCAAACCTTTATTGAATATTTTATATGCTATGGGTCTCCAAACTACTCCTCCCACCAACACAAAAAAATGTGGCATTACTCCTACAGACCACGAAGCCTGTGGCCATGTTTATTAGCAATAATCTGGGCCCAGGAAATCTTCTATCCCCACCAGCCACAATTTGACCTCCCTAAAGTCTAAAAAAGGGAGAGTAAAGTAGCCTCTTATTTGAAAACTTGGAGACCTCCCCCTGTTCCATACAATTCAGTTTAGGAGGACAGGACAAGAAAAGCAGAAACAGCAAACAGATCTTGCATCATCACCCAATACATAGGTAAGCAGTGTATGACTATATAACCTAAAAGTGGCCCATTAAATTTGCATGAAAATTAAAGTGGTTGTAAACCTCAGTCTTGGAATCCGAACAAAGCACATATCTGTAGTGTTTACCCATCTCTCTCCAAAGCTTTAAGTATTTCTCTCTGGTGCCTTGTTCCTTTTACCAGCACAAGTCACTTCTGAGAAGTTTACCCAACACAAGAAGTGTGTGTGTGGTTTAGTGGAATTTGGCCACTGCAGAATGCCCAGTACCCATGTAAAATTAAAACCTGAAGATGGCCATTCTTTACAAGTCATAGGACTTTAGTCCCATACAACCCAAGTGGCTCACACACACCCAGGGTACTTCAGTCATACTGAGTGTCATTACTAAGTTTGGGCCAAATTGGCAAATGTCTGAAAGAGCCAGTCCTGTAAAGACACTGCCCTCTCCACCGTAACCCATAGAAGTGAACACATCCAACCTACTGGTAATATTGGCGTTTTGCATTAAGTACCTGTTAATAGTAAAGTATACGCTGCCCCACATATCAACCAATCAAAACCCTAAAAGCTAAACTGCTTCTATGCCAGTTGGGAAATTACTCTGAAACCAATATTAGCAGAAAGACTACCCAACTTCTGTCATAATAAAGTACTCACCACTGCCAGAAGGGACTTGGGATTAAACTCCTTTGCATTGGGATTCAAGGTAGATTTCTTTACTTGGCTATAAAAAAGTAAAATAAAGTCACAAATTAAAAATAAAACCATAAATCTAACAAAATAGTGATGCGCTATTAATATACGAATAATACACTATCAATATGTGTCAATTCAGATTTACAGCATATAAATCACATAATTCAATAACACACACGTTTAAATAAATAAGTGCAAACACATATTGCAGCAACCGAGAACAGCAACAAATATCACCACATACTCATACACGACTGGCTCCTCTTTCTCCTCTACTTCTGTTTTGCCCGCCGGACTGCCTGCCTCCTCCAGGGGCTCGATAATCTCGCACACCCTATCTTCTTTGACCTCTTCAACCGGCTCAGGAACCTTCTGCCCCAAATCTTGTGGTTCTGTACTATCACTGGCTGGCCCCTCCGGTTTCAGGATCTTTGTTTCCAAGGGCTCTTTTTGTCTTGATGGGAAAGATTCCACATTGGGTTCGGAACAGGCGCTTGACTGAAGCTAAAAAGGAAAAAAAAAAAAACGGAGGCACTGGGTTATGTTAAAATAAAACTTCCAAAAATTTTTGCGTTGACAGTAATTGATCCCTTGTAACAGGCGCACAATGGGAACCAATTGTTTTAGCATCTGCTTTACCAAAAGGTAGGGCCTATATCCCAGAAAACAGTGTCCTCAAATCAAAGTAATGACTTTGACTGACAAGCAAATTATTAATTTTAGTTGTACAAAAGCTTCACAAAAAAGCATAAAGATTTTGTCACTGTAAGATGGTGAAATCGCTCACCCGAAACTCAGCTCCAAACTTGCGAAGTTCATCCAGCTGATTCCTCTTCTGCTCTGTTTGCAGCACTAAAAAAGAAAAAAAAAAAAAAGGTTTTATAGACAAACAAAAGCGGAATCCTGTTAACATGTCTTGATGACTAGGAACCTAAGAGACACAAACCTTTAGGGGGAGGCTTGACATCAGAAGGTGCAGTCTGCTCCAATGTCCGGCTTGGCTCTTTTACAACAGAAACCTGAATCTCTTTACCTAAATAAAAAAAATAAAAAAAAACACGATTAAAAAAAAAGCGGGCAAAAAAAGCTAAGAGAGGAGAAAAATACCCCCAAAAAAATTCTATCATTAAAGCCATCATACAGCAAAAAAATAAAAACCAAAAGTGTCCCTGCCCATGCAGGAACTTCTAAACTGACAATGCTAATCTAAGGTGTTCACCACCAAAGCCTCCTGTCATAGGAGCATGTACTGCGGGGAAATGTGGAAACTCACATTGCTAACCCTTCCTTGCATGGTGCTCACGAAGACCCTCAGGCTACTTTGAGTCACTTGAAGTGGTTTTTAACCGCTTCCAGACCAGCCACCGTTATACTGCGGCAGATTTGCTCCCCTGTGCGAAACCATGTAGCTATACGTGGGGTATGGATAGCAGGCGAGCACCTGCTACACAGTGGAGGTGCCCATGCCCGTGGCCGAAGGTCACGATGACTGCCGCCCACATTCGTGAGCAGGAGACACAGAACAGGGAAGTGTGTGTATAAACACACACTTCCCTGTTCTGAAGGGAGTGACAGATCGGGTGTTCCTATTAGCTAGGAACCACAATCTGCCACTTCCTCTAGTCAGTCCCCTCCCTCTACAGTTAGAATCACCTCCCAGGCAACAGTTATCCCCTTCACCGCCCCCTAGTGTTAAGCCCTTCACTGCCAGTGAAATTTTTACAGTAATCAATGCATTTTAAATCGCTGTATTAATGCCAATAGTTCCAAAAATGTGTCAAAATTGTCCGATGTGTCCGCCATAATGTCACAGTCACGATAACTTTTGCGCAAACCAATCAATATATGCTTGTGATTTTTTTTTTTTAACCAAAAATGTGGTAGAACACATATCGGCTAAACTGAGAAAAAAAAAGCGCTTTTTTTTAAAAAAAAAAGTAAAGGATATTATAGCAAAAAGTACAAAATATTTTCAAAATTGTCGCTTTTTTATAGCGCAAAAAATAACCGCAGGGACGATCAAATACCACCAAAAGAAAGCCCTATTTGTGTGGGGGGAAAAAAAAAAAAGTCAATTTTGTTTGGGTACAATGTTGCACGACCGCACCATTGTCAGTTAAAGCGACGCAGTGCCGGATCGCAAAAACACTCTGGTCAGGAAGGGGGTAAATTCTTCTGGGCTGAAGTCAAAAGGTTTACCTACATGCATTTCCTGCATCCAAGTAAAAAACCCTTTCCTTACTAGTAATGTTTGATGTATCTTAATGTCTCTTTTTGACTGTTGTAAAAACAGAAAAAGGCAAAAAAAAATATATAATAATAATAATAATAATAATAATAATAAAAACACCCCCCCCTTTTCACTAGCTGTTCTCGCCTTCAGCCATTGGCTCCAGATGCTGTCCATCAAATAGTATGAGGAACAGTAGGAGAGTCCAAACCGCACAGCATGGTCAGTTGCTGATCCTGTCCACACTAGGCCATTTCCCTTCATTTTTTGTTTTAAAGGGAGTTATAATAAAAATTTGCATTTCTTAATTTAAATCAGTCAGTCAAGAAGTGAAATGATATCTATTGCAACTTACAGTTCTTATATGTGGCAGTTATATTTTTTTTTTTTTAGCCAAAAACATTCAGCACATACACAAAATAACTGATGATCCTGCCAAAAATAGTGTCGTGGTTACCTCCTATGAGCTACTCTGAAGGAAAATCTGCCCGCCTAGCCATCTTTTGTAAACTACCAGTTGCTTCACCCCACAATGTCATAACAAGGTTTAAAGACAAAATTTGTGGTCCCTATCAGGAGAGCAGCAAAAGTCAGCCATAGACCGTTTCAATGTCAGCCAGTTTAGCAGGGACCATCCAAAATTCAAGCCATGCATGGGCAGGCTGATCAGATCCATCGATCTAGGGACAACCAGCATGTTGGATTTTTATTTTTGCCAGTGGCTATAGCCCCCCAGCAACAATCACTGTTCTCCCAGCAGGAACGAGCTCCCCCCTCCTTCCGGGGAACACAAAAACTCCACAGGAGGGATCCCCCTATCAACTATGTTGATGGGGAAAATAAACATTTTTTGTAATCCGAAAACTGCACCAGGAACACGACGCTGACATTACAGCTCAGTTCCAAATCAAGCAATAACACTCCATTGCTCCCGTGGCAGCATTAGTCACCTGCCAGAGATGCTTTAATGCCCAACCTCCCATTAGGTTGGACACTTCACAAACTTAGCTGAGAACCTTCTGCCTGCACATAAACTTTGCCTCCTGCCACACAAAAAAACAAAAACCACAGGAGTTTAAAATAGGTGGTCATCGAATACTATTCTGGGATGATTAATGGTCTTCTATAAAACCCCATTCAGACTTTAGATAGTGGAACTTGTGTTCCCGCTCACAATTTTGATTGGGAGATTTTCATGAGTCATTTACTGCAATAGACTACCCTATGTGCATTTGTCAGCCAAAAGACGCTCCTTAATGGGGCAACAAGCTTCAGCTGACTTTTAAATTCACATTTTGCAGTGATAGCAGCTTGTTTGTCACGCAAAAGGGGGGGGGGGTTCGGGATGCACCACATTTGGTGTCATTCATTCTGAATAGACCCAAAACGGGTGGCTATCGGCACCCAATCTGTAATTGTGGGCATAATCACAGCAATTCCAAATCATGAAGTGTGAATGGGGGCCTAAAGTGCTGAAAATGCATCAGTACAATCAAAAGCAACAAAAGATATTAATATTCAACAGCTAGAAGTTTACCCAGCCACAATACAGCATGCATATAAAAAAAAGATTTATTCAAAAACTGATCATTAAGACAAAGGCTCTTTAAGAGGGGGGGGGGGGGGGGCAAAAAGTTACAGACAATGAAAAATTTCTACACCAAACCTGAGTAATGGCAAAACGACATAAATGCCCGCTCCTTTGTCACTTTGAAGAAAACCATTCATGATTTGGTAAAACAAAAGAAGAAAGAAGAAGAAAGAAGAAGAAAGAAGAAGAAAGAAGAAGAAAGAAGAAGAAAGAAGAAGAAAGAAGAAAGAAAAAAGAAGAAAAAAAGAAAAAAAGAAAAAAGAAAGAAAGAAGGAAGAAAAAAGAAAGAAAGAAGAAAGAAAAAAGAAAGAAAGAAAGAAGAAGGAAGAAGAAGAAGAAGAAAACACAACAAAGCACACCCCAAATAAAATAAAAAGGAATGTATTTGGTGATAAAAAATAAAAAAATAAACTGTGCAAGCTTACTTTGGCAGTCTGATTCTCAAACTTTATGGTCAGAGATAAATCCTCCAAGGACTTAACTGCGTGACCAAATGCAAATTACCATGGTGTCTGCCAGCCCCCTGTGTGTGCCAAATAGCATTAAAATGGCAAAGTAAACTACTTAAAGTCAATAGTTACAAGGCTGTGTTATGCATACTTGGATGGATCATTAGTTCGTGGTGTTGACATCTCAGCATCTTTTAGTGCAAAGCAGCCAGCACCAATGTGAGGATTCAGCGGGGCAGCTACCAGAGCAAGGAGAGTATATCAAAAGGCCATTTTAGTGTTAGGATATAGTTTAGGGATTAGTGTTGGTCAGATTAGTTGGGGAGCGCTTAGTTTAAAATTTTAGGGCTGGGATTAGGGCACTATTAAAGCATTGGTTAGATTTAGAAAGGTGTGCAAGCGCATGCATGTGAGGGGGGGGGGGGGGGTTTAAGGCATTTAATATATTAGTGTTCGGTTTACAACATTGGACACCTTGCAGTCTCCCGTTAATTATTGTATAATAATCTCAGACAAACTACAGCTAAATATGAAAAAAAAAAATTCTTCCTACTGAAGTCTGAAAATTATAAAAGGATTTAACATTTTGATTAGGCACGTATCATGACTGGTCCTCTTTACATGCTTGGAGGCACACTGAACTCAACATGCTGCAAATGAGGTGCCTGCATGTGGTTGTATCATTTAGGAAGACAATTAACCCTAAAAAAAAAGTTAAAACATGTGCATGAGAAAATACTACCACACTATTATAAAGCTTAAATCCTAATTGGTGCTCAGTGTTAAAATAGCAATTCAGGGAATTCAGTCTCAGCCATACAAATCATGCAGTTTCCTATATCAATGCGTTTGTTAAGGGCTTGGGGTGGCTGTTGGAAACAATAGAGAACATCCACACATTTGTCAGTCCTATTACATACAAGCTATGCACAGAAAAGTAGGGTTATGCTGTAGGTTATAAAAACAAAAAATTAAAAAGTCCCTCGCTTTGTGCATTCAGAAGCCAATAACTTCTACCGCCAAAAAATTGTATTTAACGCTGTGCAGCGATAGCCAGCCAGATGATCAGAGAGGCCTATGGGATGTCTTCTCACCTTCCCCAACTGTGGCGGGAGTGGCAGCCTTTGGAGAACTGGGTTTGATGACATTGGTTTCTACTGCAGGTCGGGAGTCTGGGGTAGAAGCTTGAGAAGAGGAGTCCATAGAACTGGTAGAGGAGACTGATTTAGGAGACAGAGGTGTGTAAACACGGGAGGCAGCTGAGAGAGAGGGGAGAACAGTTAAACCACCAATCTTATGAATGAAATTTATAGAATCAGCTGTTAAGCAAAACTTACCTGAGGGGGAAGTGGACACTTCTATAGGACGGCTGGATGGGGAGGACATGGTCTTGCTACCCCTCATCGGGCGCTGCGCTTTGGGAGACATCCTTGAAGGTCCTAAAATAAAAAACCAAGGACACTGAGGCCAAATACTGGTAGAAGATACATTGGGAGTTGGTTTACTAAAATTGGAGAACGCAAAAAACTAGAAAAATAATCAGCTTGCAGGTTTTTTTTGTCAAAAGCTTAACTGAACAAGCTGACGCTAGAAGCCGACTGGCTACAAAGCAAAGCACAGCTGCACCTGATTTTGCACTCTCCAGTTTTAGTAAATTAGTATAACAAAGGATTCAATTAAAAAAAAGTGTGAATAAAAAAGCCTGTTATGAGAATAAAGATGAAATTCCCGAACGCAAGTGGCATGGATTCCATGCCAACTTTGTACAGATAAACATATAAGGACCTCAGTCTTTCAAAATCACTCAGAGGACCAGATGCATGGAGCGCTCAATCCTGTTGCGATCCATGTTGTGCTTGCTTCGCTAGGAAGCTTGACATTGCACTGTTCCACCACATTGCTCAGCAGAAGACAAATATTTAATGAGTGAAACGCTTGCCTCTGGCAGCTAGCGTGCGCTGTAGATGAACGCCATCATTACCCATAGTAGTGGGTGGTGGGCACCTTTCCTGTCTATGTATTCATGTGTGAATTAGTATGACAAAGACCCAAATACCTCCATTGATGCCTCTTTGCTCAGACACAGGACTGGAACTGGTTTCGGGATAATGCTGCGGAGTACTACGAGAAGGTAGGGGGCCCATCCCTGATCTTCCACCCCTAGTAGAGTTTGTTCGGAGTCCTCCACGAGATCCGTCCCTCACCCGCTGAGGCAGAGGAACGTACTTTGCATCCCTGAGATAACAAAAAGAAAGTCAAAAACACATTCTATCCCTTTATATAAAGCTAAACAAACGTCTTTAAAGCTCTGCAATACCAGTAATTAATATAAAAACAACAAAAAAAACAAAACCAAACAAACATACAATAAAAGCTTAACGCTATGAGGGAGATTTACTAAAACTGGAGTGCAAAATCTGCAGCTCTGCATAGAAACCAATCAGCTTCCAGGTTTTGTGAATGCTTAATTGAACAAGCTGATGTTTGAAGCCGATTGGCTACTATGCACAGCTGCCCCAGGTTCTGAGTGCTCCGGTTTCAGTAAACCCCCCCCCCCCCGCTTCCATTATTTCATTTCACATCCTCCATCTACAGCCATGTTGTAGCCAAATTCTGCTTTTCAACACTAGGACAAAATCTCCCTTACCGGGATCCAAAGCTTGGGCTGTCCCGGTCAGAGGAAGGACGCTGGACACTGCTGTGCTTCTCCTCCTCCGTCCTGCCATCGTCGTTTTCTATGGCGATCCGCGCTCTGTACTGTGGGCTTGATTCAATCTCGCGGGCAAGCTGGGTAGCCCTGGCCTCCCGCTGCCTGAACTCATCTGAGTTATCTTTTTCTAGAGGCACCCTGAAACAAAAACAGGATGTAACCACACCACATCAAACATCAATACATTAGGAAAAAACACTCATATGGGACACTCACGTGTAAGAGGACAGGCTGCTGTCATAAGTTGTCTTGACTCCATAGTTGTCTTCATTAAATTTAAACATATCGTTGGCATCCCATCCATTGGACTGCAAAAAAAGAAAAAAAAAGAAAAAATGTCAAACACAGAAGAGGACTATAAATTGATGCAGCGATAGGAGACTTCCCACTGGGGCGATAAGACTATTGTCAGTGAAGAGTAAATCGTTTATCTTCAAAGTTTAGTTATTAAGTAAGCTTGAAAGACACTGAGCTACTTCCATCAATGGAACATTTACAACTGTTCTGTGCTGGGACCAATCCTATTTAACTTGTTCCTAAACGACCTGGAGGATGGGATAAACCGTTCAATCTCAGTATTTTCAGACGATACTAAGCTAAGCAGGGCAATAACTTCTCCGAAGGATGTGGAAACCTTGCGAAAAGATCTGAACAAATTAATGGGGTGGGCAACTACATGGCAAATGAGGTTCAATGTAGAAAAATGTAAAATAATGCATTTGGGTGGCAAAAATATAAATGCAATCTATACACTGGGGGGAGAACCTCTGGGGGAATCTAGGATGCAAGAGGACCTGGGGGTCCTAGTAGATTGCCTTGTTGGCATGCAATGCCAAGCTGCTGCTAACAGAATATTGACATTAAAAAGGGGGATCAACTACAGAGATAAAATTATAATTCTCCCGCTCTACAAGACACTGGTCCGGCCGCACCTAGAGTATGCTGTCCAGTTCTGGGCACCAGTCCTCAGGAAGGATGTACTGGAAATGGAGGGAGTACAAAGAAGGGAACAAAGCTAATAAAGGGTCTGGAGGATCTTAGTTATGAGGAAAGGTTGCGAGCACTGAACTTATTCTCTCTGGAGAAGAGACGCTTGAGAGGGGATATGATTTCAATTTATAAATACCGTACTGGTGACCCCACAATAGGGATAAAACTTTTTCGCAGAACAGAGTTTAACAAGACTCATGGCCACTCATTAAAATAAGAAAAGAGGTTTAACCTTAAACTACGTAGAGGGTTCTTTACTGTATAAGTGGCAAGGATGTGGAATTTCCTTCCACAGGCGGTGGTCTCAGCGGGGAGCATTGATAGCTTCAAGAAACTATTGGATAAGCACCTGAACGACCGCAACATACAGGGATATACAATGTAATACTGACACATAATCACACATAGGTTGGACTTGATGGACTCGTGTTTTTTCAACCTCACCAACTATGCAACTGATTTTTGCAGAACTTAAACCTTGCCGTCCATATATGCCACACTAACCATGTCTGACTCCAGGTCATAATCATCAGGGTTAGCCTCTCCTGCATCCCAGCGCATAAGAACTTTATCCTTGTGTTCCCCGTTCACTTTAGAGTTCGTGGCAATGGCTGAATCTGTAAACTTATCTGCACACAAAAAAAAAAAAACAGTGCATCAAAGAGGGAAATACCAGTGAAGGAAAAGGATATGCTGGTAAAATTGCCAGTACACTGCCTACCTTTCGTGGCATAATTGAAATCCACATTGTGGAAGTGCACAAGTACAACATCGGAGTGTTTGAATACCATGGTGTCCACAATGTCTTCACGCTTTGGCCCCACGGCTTGATCGTTCGTCTTCTTGTGCACAGCATCAACAGCCAGCTCAAACTGCAGGCAAAAGGAACACTTAAATGGCTTAGTTCAACCTTTGCAGAAAGTAGTACATGCAGCAACACCGATCTCACGACTAATATGCATTTGCTACTTTTTTTTGCAATAAGCCTGCAGAACATTGCACTGCTTCAGTGTGTTGCAAGTGCAATGCATAGTTCCTGCAAGGTTTTTCCCTCAACCTCAGGTCTGCATGGGAAGTACAGACCCCCTCTTATGGGGCTGAAGATCGTACAGTTTAACTACAGCTTGAAGAGGAATCCTCAGCATGCTCCTCAAAGTCTCTCTGGCGCAATGTTAAAAAAAAAAAAAAAAAAAAAGGGACTTGCAGTAATTTTCAGTGGCTGATCCAGGACTTTTATGATGCAGCAGTGCTGCCGTAAATTCAAGTTACACACTGTACCTGGATTGCCCCGTTTGAGTTTTGGGGATGTTATGACTAGGCTTCAAATTACATCCTGAGGTCAAAAAAAATATATAAAAAAAAAAAGTAGACCTCCCCTATAGGCCTCATGCACACAGCTTTTTCTTTCCTAGAGGCCAGCAATGTTTTTACAAAAAAAACACCCAGCGCTTGTAAAAGCGTCAAACGCTCGCACAAGTATTTATGCTCATTTACAGGCGCCAAGCACTTGGGTGTTGATTACTTTCCTTGGTCAGAATCAATCATTTATTCTAGCCATAAAAAAAAAAAAAAAAAAAAAAAAAAATTTAACGCTCAAAGCGCTAAACGCACCTTGGACAAGTCTCAAGCGTTTTTCCCTGCCCAAACTCAGTTGCTCCTGGAAGCACTGGCGTTTTTTTTTTTCGTTTTTTTAAATCTCCTGCCTCTACAAGCTGCTAAACATGTATGTGCATGGACACATAGGCCAACATGCAGGGAAGTTTAGAAGCAGGGGGATGGGGGAAACACACTCCTAGGAGCAGCTGCAAAAACATCCAGTGTGCATAAGACCTTAAAATTGTGAGGTCAGCCAACTAAACCAGTACATGGATGCCCTTCGCCTGGCATTGCTTACCTTGGAGCTCAGGGTCTTGAAGACTCCTTGGTAGGTGTTGCCATTTTTCACCTTAACATCACACGTGGAGCCCTTTAAAAACACAATGTTTTATCATATGATTAACAGATAAACTGGTAGTGAAAACGCACCATAAACTGTCCAGTTGAGCTAGGCAGTAAACTTTAAAACGTATTCTAAAACACTCCAGATAAAGAAAAAACGCATCCAATGGGGGGGCCACACACTTACTTTGAGAAATGATCATTTTCTTTTAGGATTGATCTCTCCCCATTGGAATAAATGATCTATAGTAGACAACCCATTTTGACCAATATGCCAAACATGGAGAAGTGGATATAGTTACGATACAAAAGTTATCACATCCGTTTCCACCATGTAATCTCATAATATGATTGTGTGAATTACAAATTAATGAACAAACCTCACTGCTACCGATCAAAAAAAACTAAAATTAAGCTGAAGGAAAGTTAAAAAGGTCAATTTGAAATAATCAAATTCAACTGCTTTGATTAAATTGCATATCAGATTAAAAAAAATAAAACACATTTATAAACACGTGGCCACTATCACTATTGAACGGTTAGAGTCCTGATGTTTTATTTCAGTTACATATTCTATGACTGAATAGGTTTTCAGGCATATGCCCATCTTCTATGGCAGGGATATGCAATCAGCGGACCTCCAGCTGTTGCAAAACTACAAATCCCATCATGCCGCTGTCTCTGGGTATCATGCTTGTGGCTGTCAGAGTCTTGCTATGCCTCATGGGAATTGTAGTTCTGCAACAGCTGGAGGTCCGCTAATTGCATATCCCTGTTCTATTGTCTAACAAGCTTTACAAGCTACAATGACAGCAGTACCAGCAGCTTAGCAAACACGGCTTCTTCTCCGCACACGTGACAAATACTTCTGTATCTAAGCGATAAGTGGAAGTGCAAAATGAATGAAGGTTTCAAAGGTCACAAGCACCTTTACTTAAAGTGACAACCATTTTAGACATGGTTCTTCCATGGGGCCTTTTTAAGACACAAGATGCCCGCCAATGCCTGTTGAACAGATGTGCTTTGGTGTGATTGCCCAAAAGCACTTCATTTCATAAGCCATGGACTTTAGGACCAAGCCCCAACCTCTATGAACCGTGCTCCTATTGACTGCTAAATATTTATCCAAAAAAAAAAAAAAAAAAAAAACACTTTAGTTGGAGTGGTGAGGGATTAGAACCCACCACACAGACGGTAATAAATACTGGCTCCAATACCCCACTAGTAGAATGAGGTCATGCATTTCAAGCCTCCTTTAGGCTGGTGCCACTGGGTATACACTACTTGTGGTGACAAATTTAAGTGTCATCACCCAGTCACTACTCCTACACCCTGCATGTGGGGAGAAACGAGCTACCAGGAGTCGGCGCCAAACCTCAACTTCAGGAAAGGTCCATGTTTCCCAGTAGAGGGAAGTGCTTGCTAGGAGTCTCTTCCCACCTCCCAAAGTATCACTGGGGGTGCAGCTTCTAATATGTTAATACAGGAGGGAACCAACAAAGGATTATCTGACCCAGCCTCAGTTCTGTAGAACTCCCCTAACCTCTGCATGACCATGAGCAAGGATGGAGGTTCTTCACACGGTCTTTAAAATAAACAGGGGTGGGGAGGGGGCCTGTGGATGTGCAGGAAGCAGTTCTCCTTTATAAAGAGTTTTGTAGGTTGCATTTCCTGTCTGGCGGGTGAGCCATCTCCTATGCATGCAGCCTTAGATGAGGACTTGAGAAATCTAAAAAGGAGGACACTTCAAAAAGGCATTTCTCTACCTGCTGTGTCTCCAGGACAGGAAAGTAAATCTCCAAAATTAGAAAAAACAAAACAAAAAAGAAAGTTATGGATTTACACTTGACTCTCATTGGGCAGGCAGATGGAAAAAGTTATGGGTAGTAAATTAAAACTACTTTCACAAAAGCACAGAGGAGCATTTTCCAGCTAATAAAAAGTGCCAACATGATGCTGTGCGTTTTACTTCTCTCCTCTCACCAACCACCCCTTTGTCTCTTCTTTCCCAGCTGATGATGGGATGTCTAAACTCCAGTGGTTGTGAAGGGTGAAGGTCTTTCACCTCGAAGCATTCTACGCAATAAGGTAGCCAAAAATAAATAAATAAATCAGCACCCTCCCCTTACACAAGCTCAATCTAGAGCTGTGCATGAAAACAAAGGCTCTATCTCCCCCCTCATTGGCTCAGACACAGCAGCAAGTCATTGGCTACCGCTGCTGTCAAGCATAGCCAGTTAGAGAGCGGGGCTAAGCTGCTTGCTTTGGCGGGCACTCATGGGGGGGGGGGGGGGTGTAGCCTAGCCAGGAGCACCAGGAGGGGAACCCCAGAAGACCAGGATCACAGCTGTTCTTTGCAAAACCACTGCACAGGAGCAAGTATAACATGTTTATCATTTAAAAAAAAAAAAAATTGATCCAATTAACTTTAAACCTCCCCTTGAATTACTCCATGAAAGTTTGTGACATTTCCTATACTCGGGCAGCAGCTACTCTATTCTCTCATTGCATTTAAAGAGAGATTTTATAAACACTGACACATTGACTACTAGAGCTGCAGAATTCTGGCCAAATGAGAATCATGATTTTTTTTTTTGCTTAGAATAACGATCCTCATGGCGCATCTTTGACATACCAAAAAAAAAAAAAATTGTGTTTGAAAGAACGCTCTGCAAATAGTGCAACATAAAATATTGCAACAACTGCCATTTTATTATCTAGGGTCTCTACTAAAATGAGTATACATACATACTCTATCAACAAGTGTCAGAAAAAGGCTTCGACTAAGTGGTTAAACTTCCCTCATTTACAGACTGAAGTTCATCCATTTGATCTAAAAGGACAAAGTGTTACAATGTTTCTCCAAGTAAGGTTGTCAAACTTGGCAGGCTGTTATTTTTTATTTTTTTTAGACAGCTGACAGCAGAGAACTCTGCATAGAATCGGGAAAATGCTTTGTTAAGGGTGGGGGGGGGGTCACAATCTGATTCAACAACGATTAATCGTGCACCTTTATTGGCTAAAGCATTTTAATAAAATAAGCTTCCTTAATCAACCAATTCCATTCTCTTTTTACCGCTCCTTTTCCTTCTACATCTAAAGTAGTCAAAGCGACAAGTTAACCTCATTACAATAGTACAAAGAAGTATAAATGGAAACAACCCATGTCTAGGACCTATTGATGTGAGGCATTTATTGGATTCCCACTATGCACGATTGCCCATTACTACATATTTGTGTTAGTTTTCCAATATAAAAGAAAACTGGTTAAGGGCCCTTTCACACTGGGGCGGTTTGAAGGCGCTATTGCGCTAATAGTGCCTGCAAACCGACGCTTTGTCTCCAGTGTGAAAGCCCCGAGGGCTTTCACACTGGAGCGGTGCGCTGGCAGGACGGGAAAAAAAAAAAAAAAGTCCTGCTAGCAGCATCTTTGGAGCGGAGAAGGAGCGGTGTATACATCACTCCTACCCATTGAAATCAATGGGACAGCGCAGCTATACCGCCGGCAAAGCACCCCTGCAGAGGGGCTTTGCGGTGGTTTTTAACCCTTACTTCGCCGCTAGCGGGGGTAAAGCCGCCCCGCTAGCAGCCGAATACCGACGGTAAAGCACCGCTTACAATAGCGGCGCTTTACCGCCGACTCCGCCCCAGTGTGAAAGGGGCCCAACTTGAAAAGGTTGCTCAGTAGTCAGAAAGATTTGACAATAGGTGTGATCAAACATGATCCCAAATTAGCGTTTCAGCAAGGTCACCGAGGTCAGCTGTAATAAAACCTGAATACTCACCACAACAGCAGTTAAAAAATGCAGCATTCGCGAATTATTATACACGCCTTCAAATACCTAAAAACGATAAGGTGAAAAAGGAGGTCACTTATTGGGTTCAAGATGCTAGAAAACTGACACCATTAACACAACCATACCAAATTAACCACTTGACCTCCGGAAGATTCTCCACCACCCCCCCTTCACGACCAGGCCATTTTTTTTTAACGATACGGCACTGCGTTAATTTACCTGACAATTGCACTGTCATGCAACGCTGTACACAAATAACATTTACTAGAGGAAAAGATGTATTTTATGCCCTACTTTGCATAATCCTTTATGGTTGAATATTCTGTTTAAATGTGGTCAGAAGTCAGCAACATTCACTTACCGGTGGCTGAAGTCCTTTCACAATGCTCCTGCCCCTGTAAGAGAAAGAACATTGTATAAATACAGACACTCGGGGGACAAGCACAAAATGATAAAAAGGAAGGAAGGAAGGAAGGAAGGAAGGAAGGAAGGAAGGAAGGAAGGAAGGAAGGAAGGAAGGAAGGAAGGAAGGAAGGAAGGAAGGAAGCATCGATGGAATAACTGATGTAAACAAATGATCTCTAGCTAATATTTCAGATTACATATCTGCCACTCAGGGAGTGCATGGTTTTCAGGAAGTTTGCCTACACAGACCCACACTGAGCAGCAGTAAAGCACAACCATTGTGACCACAGAAAAGTAGATGCTGCACCTGAGTGAATTTGAAATAGAATGACACATCATATATAGAATCACATAAGATGATATCTACATGTACAGCAAAACACTACAAAGATTGTGCATTTCATTTCACTGGGCAATGCATGATAAAACCAAACCCTGAGCTCCAGTCATCTACCCAGCAATGGCTTATATAAGATTCAACTGGCAAAATCTGACAGCAGAACTCTGGAAGATAACCATCAGCTAGAACTGTCTGGGGTATTTGTCCGTCTTTATTTTTAAAACGTAGACAACATGGCTCCTGAGGTTTGTCAGAAGCAAAATTACAGGCAATATGACCCGAGACAAAGAGGTTACAGTTTAGGAACCCGAGTCCTGTTTCAGTTCTATCAATTATCTGCCCCAAACGTTCCTACATTAGGGATGATTTTGATTGGGGCGTCATGGTAATGCATAGCATGTCAAAACGCCATGATAATGAGCACTGCATGCATTACAGAGAAGTCAACATGCCCTTCATGTTCTGCCAGCGGATGTCCCTCTCTGGTCTCAATTTAAATCTTGCAACGTTACTCTAAGAAAAGGAAAGTTACGGAACGGGGTCTCCAATTTTTTAAAGTGGATGTAAACTCCCCATATACCCAGTGATGTGAACAGCCTCAGATGATACAGAGAGGAAACAAATCTCCCTACATAAGACCCCCTTCACACTGGGGCGCTTTGCAGGCGCTTCAGCGCTAAAAATTGCACCTGCAAAGCGCCCTGAGAGAGCCGCTCCTCACACTCCAGTGTGAAAGTCTGAGGGCTTTCACACTGGAGCGGTGCGCTGGCAGGACACAAAAAAAAAAAAAAAAAAAAAAAAAAAAACACACAGGTTGCCTGGGTATAGTTCATCAGTGTGCCAATTTATAGCAACCTCCTACAAACACAACTTTCTATCTCCGGTCCTTGGAGAGCTTGTCAAAAGTTCTCAGGCTGATAACAGATGAAAGGAGCAGGACAAAGTCACAAGACACAGGGCTTTGAAGAGAGATAACAAAACACTAAAAGGTATATGTGCCCAGCTCAAACTTCATGAATTGGGTTAACATCCACTTTAAGCCAAGAACCATTTTAATGGTCCTTCAGACTTTAGGGTGGCCACTGGGAGTATAAAGAAGGTCTCAGGCTTGGTGACTGGGGAGGGCGAGTGTCTGTGCGGTGCAGTTTGAATACATTTTGTATCGCTCGCACTGCACAAAAAAGGTGCATGCACCTTCCTCTTCTCACCTCCCCCCACCCCCAGAACTGGCATCAGAGGGAGGAATCGGCCTGGGTTCACACACTAGTGCATGCGTTACACCTAATACGATTCACAGCGCATAACATGCTATGTCTGTGCGGCACAATTTGAATACATTTTGTATCGCTCGCACTGCGCAAAAAAAGTACATGCACTTTCTTGCCGCACTGGAATCTTCACACCTATGCAACTCGATTCTACCAATCGCACCGGTTTCGAAAACAGTTTTTTTGGAGGATCACGTTAACATTGACACACCGCAGCGGTTCACATGAACGGAGTGTGACCGAGGTACGGGAAAAGCACAGAAATTGCTGCGAATCCCGCACATCAGTGTGAACCAGGGCTCAAGCCTTATATCAATGGAAGGAATCGCGCCCCGAGGGCTAGATAAGATAAGCAAAGGGCTGCATTCAGTCCACAGGCTGCAGTTTGGAGACCTTTCTAGGATCTGGAAAATTTGTTCTTCATCCAGATATTTTTTGGCCAAAGTAGTAGATTTGCACTGCAATTGACTGAAGCCAATTGAAAGGCAGGCACAGTAGAACTGGAGCGTCACCACTAACAGAAGACTGCCTAAGCATAGAAATGAGTCACATACTCGTCTCTTATCAAAAGAAGAAAAGAGCGGAAGAGACTCACAGACACCAACTCAATGGATGAATCAGGAAGAGGAGACACTGCAGGAAATGACCTGGGAGTAGTTACGCTCTTTGCTCTACAAAACGTCAGCTAGAAAAGTGGTGCAGATCATATACAGCAATCACCAGGACAAGAGTGACGCTCCATTTTACTCATTCCATTCAAGTCCTCAGAAACGCATTAGAATGCTGGATAAGTCTTTTCATAGAAGTTCACTATACAGGACTAAATTATTCGGTATCTCATGCATTCCTTTCCTATTATCCACTCCCAGCATGCCTTAATCAGCACCGCCGAGCCCTTCTACCGTATTCATGCATTTGTCATACACCGACAGCTCTACCGAGCACACCACCATCGTATATCTCAGGAAATGTACAGATACCAGGTTGGTTGAACTGGATGGACTTGTGTCTTTTTTCAACCAGATTTAATTAGAACTATACTGGCAAGTGCAAGAACACTGAAAGTCATTTGACTTCACTTTGTGTGTGGGGCACAGCTTTGAAATCGCATGATTTCAAAGGCGCATTTCAATCCGACTTCGGGGAGGGGGGGGGGGTTAGCGACTCAAGACACCTATGTGGGTTCATGCAAAGATATCTATTTGAAATCACCCCGTGAAGGTCATCAAAATTAGTGCAGGAACTACTTTTGGAAATCAGCGTGGCATTGCACCGATTGGGACTCTTCTATTGCCAGCATCGATGTGAACGGGGGCTCAAGGTAAATTTTTTTTTTAACAAGTATGTCTATACTTACCTACTCTGTGCAACTGAACTGCAAAGAGCAGCCAGGAACCTTCTCTTCTCAGATTCCCCACCAGCACTCCTGACCCCTCCCCTCTGTCCTCCATGGGAAGCCGCTTCCCATGGAGGCACTCGTGCATGCTTGTACCCAAGCCCCCGCTGTGGTTTCCATTGACAAAGACAGTGGGACTCGGCCCTGCCCCCTCGTCACTGGCTTTGATTGACAGCAGTGGGAAATAATGGCTTCCGGTGCCCCAGCAAAACCTGGAAGTTACAGGAGAGAAGACCTGCACAGCACTGGATCGAACGAGGTCTCGGATAAGTGGGGGGGGGGGGGTGTATGCTTTATTTTGCATGTAGTAAGGGAGGGTTTATTTTTGCTATCCATGTCCCACTGGAGATATTTCACTTCCTGTCCCATAGCCACAACAGGAAATCCCTCCAAAGTGAGGCAATCCCTGGTTGCCACCATAACCAAGGTCCCCTTTGGCATTTTACTTTTGGCAATATCCATACATGGGACAGAGGATGAATCTCCTTAATGGTGGCACTGACAGCAGAAGAAAAAAAAACAAGCGCTTTTAGTTATAATTTAACTACAGGGCCCAGTTATGTGACTTATGGGTTGATTTACTAAAACTGGAGTGTGCAAAACCTGGTGCAGCTCTGCATAGAAACCAATTAGCTTCTAACTTCAGCTTGTTCTATTAAGCTTTGACAATAAAAACTGCCGATTGGTTTCTTTGCACAGCAGCACCAGATTTTGCATGCTCCAGTTTTAGTAAATCCATCTCATTGTTATCCCCGAGGTTGACAGGCTTTAGGCATCAGTTTGAGAAGCTTCCAAGATCCTTCAGAATTCATGGACAGGTACATTAGACCTGTAGGTGACCTCCTGACCTACACTTAAACTCCTAAAGCTGCATTCCCATAGGAATGAAGAGAAGCAGTGCCGAATCAAGCAAAAACCCCAGTGACAGAATCCTCAGCACCCTTTAGGAGATGGCTGTTCACATTATAATGTCAGGCAATGGGCAGCCCAGCAGCTGTCAGACCTCAGATGACCCCCTGACCTCTACCCCTGAAGGTCAAAAGTAGTCCTCAAATAGTAAGTAAAGCTAAACAAGAGTGTAAATATAATCCTTTCACAGGCAAGCCTGCATACAATAGTTTAAAATAGTTCTAAAGGCTACCTTAAAGTGGTTGTAAACCACCTATAACCAGTGCAGTGACTGGCCTCAGGTGATACACAGATGAAAGGAAATCCTCCTACACAAAATCTGTTTATTTGTAGTCATTAGTCCTCTACATCCTTGTAAAACTGAGATGAAAAGGATTTTTCAGACTCACAAAAGCTGGGGGCTGAGAGCTGCAGTAACACTGTACAGGGGCTCTGAGAGATGATTGGAGGGAAAGAACACTCCCCCTTCATGCAGGAACAGAGCTGAGGCTGTCACTCTGCTGGAGGCCCCTCCCATGTCACACCTTTTTAGCTCTTGGTGTCATGATAGCTTGTCAAAAAAGTGACTCATGCCGATATGGGAGAAACTAGACGGCACTTAATGCTTTGGAGAGAGGCAAGTAAACACTATAGAAATACATGCCACATTAAGATTTCATGTCTGAGGTTTACAACCACTTTAATGCATTCCCTGAATTAAGGTATAAAAAAAAAAAAAAAAAGTCTCAGCAAATCATATTCCCCCCTCACCCCCTATATACTTATCTCTCAAAACCCAGTACCGTGCCCATCTCCAGTGGCACTGCTCTGTTCCTTTCCTCAATAGACAGTGGCAGCAGTGGGATCCATTGGCTCCTACTGCTGTCAATCAAATCCTGCGAGAAGGGAGTGGGGGTCAGGGCAAGCCACAATGTGTGTCCATAGATGCATACAGCCTGGCTTGGGAGCGAGCCCACGCATCTGCACCCATAGCAAGCGGCTTGCTCTTGGTTTAAATTAATCATTTCCTACCCAAAGATATGCACGCTGTATAACCTGCATGTAGCCTCTGCAATTCCCAGTATATAGCACTGCTCCAGGTTTTAGATAGGACCTTCCAATCTCACTCTAAGAACTAAATAAAAATCGGGGTTGAGCAGCACTCAGTCATTCATAGGTAGCTTTGTATCCATCAACAAAGCTACCTCTGAGTGGCTAAGCTGATGAGGTCACCATCTGTCTCAGTAAGTGGAGGCTTTGCGTTCCGATAGAATACAAAGCTGCCTATAAATGGCTGAGCACCGTGCTCAGCCCAACTCTGTTTTGTTCCAGGTGTGGGATGGGAAGGTTGTCTCACCTAGAACAGCGATATAAACTGGATATAGCTGACGTTATAAAGAACACCCAGTGGGGGCACATCTGAGTGTAGGGAAAATGGGCAGCTTGGCCAAAACCAGCCATTTAACATACCAGTAAAAGCTAGACATGCTACAAATCTAAAAAGTCAACTTTTAGTAAAATGTCCTCATTCCCCACCTCCTAGCACACTACTGACCAATGCCCCAGAGAGCAAATGATAGGATGGTGACAAGAGCTCACATGCAAGATGGAGGCACCCAACTAAGAAACTAGGTGTCAGGACAAAGTGAAACCGTTTATGGTCAATGGTGTTTAGTGAGAACACAACCGAAGCCTATAAACAATGACAGAGGAGAAAACTTGTTTGACGACATCAGCAGGAATGCGGCAGTGTCTTCTTTCAGGTAAAACCTTTAAGAGTCAAGGCATAGTCCACTTTATGCCAAAGCAGCATAAATTCACCCACATAGACCACCGGGCACTTATGCCACCTTCCTAACCAGAGCAATTTTCAGCACTCACATTTTGAATGACAATTACTCAGTTGTGCAACGCTGTAACCATATGACATTTTTGTCTTTTCCCCACACAAATAGAGTTTTCTTTTGGTGGTATTCAATCCCTATCTAATATTTTGCAAATTAGTAATACATTTTAGCCAAATTTTATATTGCTACATGCCTTTGGTAAAGATAACCAAAAATCAGCGTATAATTTGGTTTTGGTAAATGTTATAGACCAGTGATGGCAAACCTTGGCACCCCAGAGGTTTTGGAACTACATTTCCCATAATGATCAGGCACTCTGCAGTGTTGAGCATCATGGGAAATGTAGTTCCAAAACATCTGGGGTGCCAAGGTTCCCCGTCACTGTTTTAGACTCTACAAGCTATGGTGCCAATGAAAATTTATCAAACCTGATGTACTGACGGCCTCATTTCTTGAGGCCCAATACCCCCCAAATGACCCCTTTTTGGAAAGTAGCCATTCCAAAAAGATATTTACTAAGAGGCATGGTGAGTTTTTTCGTTGGAATCCCCCCCCCCCCCCTACAATTGTTAGCAAAATAAAGATTCTCCCCCTCCCACACAAAATTGTCATTAACAGGTTATTGCTCGCACATTCATACTTGCAACTACACCCCAAAATACATGTATGGCGATACCACACGTGTGAGACTTTTCTACAGCCTGGCCACATACAGAGGCCCAACATGCAGGGAGTCTTTCGAACATGTTATTTTCTTTCACAAGTTTTTGGAAAATGTAGAAAGAAAAATGAACACTTTGTTTTTTGAAACAAAGTTGTTCATGTATAAGATATTTCTAACACATAGCATAAAAAAAAAAAAAAAAAAAAAAAAAAAAAAAAAAAAAATTTACATGCAAAATACATTCTGCTACTCCCGAATATGGCGATACCACACGTGAGACTTTTACACAGCCTGGCCACAGAGAGGCCCAACAAGCAGGGAGCACCATCAGATGTTCCAGAGACATAAGTTTTAAATCTAATTTCCCAACTACCCATTACACTTGTGAGGCACTGATGGGGCATACATCAGTACTCTGGGCACTTCATATCCAGCCCACAAACACTGCTGTACCAGCTGCCTCCTCTCTACTGTATCGATTGCATGTGATTTTGCATGTGAGGAGAGAGCTGAACCAGACATGCACCAGTTTGTTGTGATCGCTCTGTAATTGGACTGAGCGATCACACAGTAAAGAGCCGCTGTAATTGTCCCTTTACCCCGATCCGTGAAGCACCAGGTCCTGAGGCCCCGGCCATCACGGACACTTACGAGTGCGTACCCCAGGGGGAGCGAGTACAGGAGGACGTCCTCCCTGAACTAGCCAACAACATTGTAGCAGTCATTCGGCTATGGCCCAGTCAGCAAGTGGTTAATAAAATATGCACCCAATACATTTTTGCATTCAGTCTTGCAGAAAAGAACAAATGCAACCTTCAGTTATAGGGGTGGAGGAAGTAAACAATGGACTACGTGCGCAGTGATCTCACCACACCTGGGCCAGCTATCCACAAGTCAGTCTACAGCAGTGGCAGGTAGGATGTGAAGTCATCCCATTCACAGGTGTGTGTGTGTGAATGGATGATGCAGCTGTGTGTGGAACCATGTTCATTCTAAAATCTCTGCAGGGAGAATGACCCCACAATTCAGAAAGTTAAACCCATTTACGTTTGTTGGTGCAAAAAAAAAAAAAAAAAGGATCCCGAAACCAAAAGAACTCGGGATGCACTGCACTTGGGCAAAACTGAAATTGCGATCTTTATAAAACATTTTGTATAAAAATCTTGCTTGTTGCACTTTTTTGACCAAAAACACCCCAAAAAAGCACCTCCCCAAAGAGGCTCCAGCCTTCCCAAATCCACTAAAAGACTTCTATCTGCATTTCTGTTGGGAGAGTTTAATTCACTTCCCATCGGATGAATCTGTTGTAAGGACAGGAAGTGAGGGGAAATCTCACTAACATCCGAGTAGCAGTAAAAACCTGACAGGGTTTCTAATCCTTGCCAGTCCATACAAAATGAACGTTTGGTTCACAGATATCAATATATTATATTTATATACGCTCACTTTATTGCTGGGTGTAGTAAGATGTCCGCAAGGGTGTTCTTATAGAAGTGTCCTTATAAGTCAGCAGCTGCAGTATTTGTAGTTTGACTAAATTTTTTGTGGGGTTGGCAGACCTCCGCTTTGCTTTAAACGTAGTTTAGGAGATATTCAGAGGGCATGCAGCTGATGACCCAATTGGCGCATGTGCTCTGAACGTCTGGTGTGCCAACAGACCCAACCGCTACCCATCAGATCAAGACGTGTTTGGAACGCATAGCGCAGTAGGTATTTTTTGGTCGGAATGTCACTTCAATTACACGATCTGACGGGTAGCGGTAATTTGATGGCACACCAGACGTTCAGAGCACATGCGCCAATTAGGTCATCAGCTGCATGCCCTCTGAATATCTCCTAAACTACGTTTAAAGTGAAGGTCTGCCCACCCCTCAAAAAAATTAAGTCAGAAACTACAAATACTGCAGCTGCTGACCTTTAATATAAGGACACTTTCCTGTCCAGGGAGCTTGGGATCAGCTGTGCCGCCACCATTGCCGGTAAGGGAACTCTACTAAGTGAACCGCGCTTCGCTTTCTAATTGACCCCGCAGCGGAGGAAGGAGGGCCGAACTTCCAAGAGACAGCGCTGCGGCCCCGTCTCCCGGAAGTGGGCAAGGGGACACCTGTCAAAAACAGGTCCCTGCTCCCCCCTGAAAAGGTGCCCAATATGGGGGGGGGGGGGGGGACAGAGACGAACAAGCGAAAGTTCCACTTTTCTGTGGAATAACGCTTTAAAATGGTTGTAAACCCACAAAAAAAAAAAAAAACACTGCGAGACAAAGGCATAATGAGCTAGTATGCACAGCATACTAGCTCATTACGAAACACTCACCTTAGATCAAAGCCCCTGCAGTGGTCCCTGTACACAGCTCCAGCCAGCGACATCATTCCCGGAGTTACTTCCGGGTATCGCGGGCCGGAGCCGGATTGGCTGAAGCCACAATGTCATCACTCCAGTGCATGCACGCAGGAGCCGCCGGTAATGGCACACTCACTGAAGCGATGGCGCGATCGTGCCATTGCTTCAGTGCCGATGACGTCCGCACATGATACAGGGGAGATCTCCTAAACCATGCAGCTTTAGGATATATCCGGGATAGCTACAGGTAAGTCTTATTATAGGCTTACCTGTAGTAAAAAGTGATCTGTAAAGGTTTACAACCACTTTAAAAGATATTCACAGTACCTACATGTAAGGCTTATTATAGGCTTACCTGTAGGTACAATTGGTGTAACTGAGTTTTACTTCCACTTTAAGTTCTGCAAGGTTTGCAGTTGCACCCCCCCCCCCCCCCCCTCTGAGTGCTAATCAGGTCTGTTTGGGGAATTGTCTCAGATTATTGGTCACCTGTGATTGAATTAAATATCAATAGCCAGGAAAATGGAATGCGACTCCAGGACCCATCAGGATTCCAAGAGCACACAATAGTGATAATCAAATCAAGTGCAACACATTAACATTTCTATATGAATCCATTTACAAGTCCAGCAGGGCCCACCGCACACCTGCAAAGCTAATTATTTCTACTGATAATGAATAGAGGAGTGAAAAAGTCCGCAACTTGGATCACACCTCACCCACCCTGAGAGCATTGTGAATGGAGCATATCAATAGAACCAGAGCGAGTGTAAATAGAGAGACCTGAAAACAAGAGCGGGGGGGGGGGGGGGGGGGACCTCTGTACATATGATAGGAACACTGAGTGGGTGATTAGAGTAAAATGAAAAACACCTAAAAATAAAATCCAAGTTTTATATACATAATTGTATAAATTATATTTTAATATTGGCCATTATAATAAATCATATATACACATTTTATATCGGGAGGTGCACCAAAAGGAGATTTTGGTGCCGAAACCAAAAATGTGGGATCCACTTGGCCGAAAACTAGTTTTTAAAAAACACTTATTTTATAAATAAAATTGTATTATATGACTTTTATATATGAATTTTTTCCCCCCAAAAATGCAGCAAGCAGGATTTTTAACACCACAATGGAAGTGCAACAAACCAGTGTTAAGACATACATAGAATTTAAAAAGGGAGAAAAGTGTGTGTGTGTGTGTATTATAATATAAATTACAAAATTATATATATATATATATATATATATATATATATATATATTTTTTTTTTTTTTTAAATATGTATATATAATTTTTTTTTCAAAAAATGCAGCAGTTCCAATCCCTCCCAGTTGAAATGCACTGAAAACGCAGCAAGAATGCATTAATGCACCCAGGATTCATTTTTGATGCAGTTTGAGTCACATGACCTATGAAAAACACACCATAAGCACAGTAAAATTGTTCTAAAAATCTGTTAAAAAAAAAAATATTGCGTGCGTTTTCATGCCATTATCAGCGCCTTTATCTCTTATCGGCCAAACGCCGATAACACCATTTTCGGCTGAAATGTTTTGGTGGCTGAAATTTCGGTGCATCTCTAAATATATATAGACTTTATTATAATGAATGTTTTTCTAGGACTTTTCTCCACATGCACCCCTCTCCCACGCTCTCCGATGAAGGAATTCTGGCCCCTGAAGGGAGTTGGCTGTCATCTAATTTCTAGATTTATTAAAAATAATTTTGGAGTGCGGGAAGGTCTGGTAGGTGCTGCTCCTGGGTCACATACATGGTGTGAAGGAGGAGGAGGGCTCCTGACTACAGGATGAGCTGTGCTGTCACCGGGGCACTAATAGGCTGAACTGCTCACCAAGTAGCCAGGAGACAGACATCAGTAAAAAGATATGAGCCTCTATCACTTTGGGCAATATATAAATGCACTCCTCCAACTAATAGTGATCACACTGGACACTAGGGTTGTTCTGATACCAGTATCGGTACTGATTATTAGCAAAAGTACTTGTATGCGTGAAAATGCTCCTGATGCTTAGTCCTTTACCTGGACACTCAGGAACAATCGGTGGGGAAGTTATAGTCACAGATCTCCCTGTGTGGCTTTCAATAAAGCAGCTGAAAGCCACGGAGAGGAGAAGCACACAGGGAAATTAGTGATCATAACGTCCCCCACCACCCTAAATGTCCCCTGTATCCTCCTCCAGCCCCCCTGTGTTCCTTTGTGTGCTCTTCCTCCTCCGGTCCCCATCCCTGTCCCAAATCTTTCAGGATGGGAGCGCGGAGGGAAGGAGCCGGTAAATCTAAAAATTTACCAGCTCCTTCCTTTTCCAAATGCACAGAGTCTGATTACTGACTGTCCATTCATAACTGAGCATTGTAAACTTTGTTTACTATGCTTCCATTTATGAATGGAGGGGAGACTCTGTCTTCTGTCCATCCATCATCAGTGCAGCTGAGGCTGCAGAGAAAGGGACTGGGGGAATCTGTGTCCTCAATCCCTCTGTCTCATGACCCCTAATATCTCACCAAAGCCCCCCTTACCCTCAAGGGTACAAAAAAAAAAAATTCTAATGCATATTCTAAAGTAAAATATTAAAAATACAGACTGTTCACCCCCACCCACTTGAAAAAAACAAAAAAAAATGCTACTGACACAATCCACATCTCATCAGTGCTGAATATTACTACCGCTGCCACAACATTAAAAGTATCGGTATCAGAAAGTACTTAAAGGATCGGCACTTGTACACAGTCTTAAAAAAAAGTACCGGTATTGGGACAACCCTACTGATTAGTTGTGGGAACCTGACATTGCTTCCATTGAGGATTCCCCCCCCCCCACAGGTGTAAATATGCCCTGAGTGGTCAGTACAAGAATCACCCTGCATGCACTGTTCAGTATTGCTCAGTGGCAAATACACAGATCTGTATTATTCAATATTACAATGTATTGCTCAGTGATCAGCACAGACATGGGCCTGCATTGCTCAGTGATCAGCCTGCATTGCTCAGTGATCAGCACAGACATGGGCCTGTAACGTTCAGTGATCAGCACAGACATGGGCCTGCATTGCTCAGTGATCAGCCTGCATTGCTCAGTGATCAGCACAGACATGGGCCTGTAACGTTCAGTGATCAGCACAGACATGGGCCTGCATTGCTCAGTGATCAGCCTGTAATGCTCAGTGATCAGCACAGACACGGGCCTGCATTGCTCAGTGATCAGCACAGGTAACAGCACACAAGGCACGGTGGGTAGGCCGAGCGCTGACAATGGTGCCCCGTGTACAGGTTGCTGGGTAGGCCGCCCGGTGATTGGTCGAGGCCTGCGGCCGGCGTACGGAGCATGCGCAGTGCTGGTAACGGTGCAGCCAACATGGGAGGAGGGAAGCGCGAGCCGAGCCTGGACCATGTGACCTGCCAGGACACGCCCCTCTCCCTCCGCATCGCCCGCTCTATTGGCCGCTCGGCCCGTCAATCAGCTGAAAGGGTTTTTTTTTTCTCCCCCCGTTGCCGGTAAACAGGTTACCGTACGCCGCCCGCCCTCCGATCCCGCCGCCCCTAGAGGCGTCTTACCTGCCGGTGCTTGCCCGCTCCTGGCTCCGCGCCGGGGGGAGGGGGTTTCCGTTGGGGCTCCCGGGGGAGGAGACAGCCATGGCCGACGAGGCGGGTTTGCGGTTCGCTGGGGCCGGCTGCTGCTGCTTGATCATCTTCCAGAAGAGGACAGCGATGCTCCGGTGATAGCGGCTAGAGAGCAAATGAATCCAACAGCGGCGCGTCTCACCTCGACCGCCGCCACACTGCGCGTGGACAGGCAGAGAGCCGCTCGGGGCACGGGACTACCCGGTCGTCCAATAGCAGAACTCGCCGGGGGGAGGCGGGACGTCGATCGACCAATCCGTCACCAGGAAGAAGCTCGCGAGTGGGTGCTGACCCTTCGCTTTGCTATTAGTGCACCTTCGGCGCGCGCGGCAAGCTGGCGGGGAGGGGCCTGGCCTGAGTGAGCGAGCCAATACCAGAGCGCCGGGAGGGAGGGTCGCGTATAAGGCCGACCAATTGCGCCGGGAAGGCGGGGCTAAGGCTTGCCTACCTGGCTGTTCTGATAGAAAAAAGGGGGGGTGGGTAGGCGGGAGGGATCCGGGCTCGTGCACGATGGGAAGGGGCGGGCGCAAAAATGGCGGCCGCTTCCTTTTATTTCGTGACGTCACGTAGCCAGTGGCCTAGGTTTAAAAAAAAAAAATGACCTTTTTACGTGACTGGGGGCACGTTACTGCCTCCTACCCCCTCTGTTCACTGTCCCTGGACCCTGTCCGAGGGCTCAGGCGGGCATTTCTCTCTCTCGGACTCAGACACGCCATGTTTATCCTCATTACGTCACCACAGCCTTTTTTACGTCATGTAAGAATGAGCCTAGTTGCTATAGGGAAAGTAATAAACATTATCACAGAAAACTGTCAGCTTTCTAGTCAAATGGTTGCTATGGGTGACACTAATTTGCTTTCCAGTCATACGGTTACTATGGGGGATACCAGTTCACTTTCCAGTCATATCGGTTGCTATGGGTAACACCAGTTCACTTTCCAGTCATAGCGGTTGCTATGGGTAACACCAGTTCACTTTCCAGTCATAGCGGTTGCTATGGGTAACCTCAGTCCACTTACTAGTCAGCGGTTGATATGGGAAACACCCATTCACGTTCGAGTCATACGGTTGCTATGGGTGATGCCAGTTCACTTTTCAGCCATAACGGTTGCTATGGTAGACATTTCATATTGTAGCACAATGGGCAGTCATGAGCCTGTTGTAGACAACGTGGTGCGATGGCATCATAACATGTCCTATTGTGACAGGAGGGCGGGGTCAGCCGACGCAGTTTGCATTTGGGCAGCTCCTGCCATACAAACAAAGGCCCGTTCACGCAGTACGGACCACAGCGCCTGTGTGAATAAGGCCTTTGTGGCGATGCAGGGCACCCCCAACGCATGGTAATATGTTGCTGCCCGCTGTGGTGAGCAGCAATGCCTGTGCGTTTGGCCTTCCGTGGTCTTAGGCTAGGTTCACAAATCTGTGTCTCAGACATCCCAACCTGCAAAAACTATTTCAGGGAGGTGATGGTTCGCCCCAGTGCCACCTCCCCAATGAAGTGCAGCCTTACCAGTGCCAATTAAATTCAGCCTATCGGTGCCTACCTGCGCAGCCCATCAATGTCCATCAGTGCAGCCTATCAGTGTCCATTCGTGCCACCTCATCAGTGCCCACCAGTGCAGCTCATCAGTGTCCTTCAGTGCCACCTCATCAGTGCCCACCAGTGCAGCCTATCAAGGTTCATCAGTGCCCACCAGTGCAGCCTATCAGTGTCCATCAGTGCAGCCTGTCAGTGTCCATCAGTGCCCACCAGTGCAGCCTATCAGTGCCCACCAGTGCAGCCCATCAGTGCACCTCATCAGTACCCACCAGTGCAGCCTATCAGTGCCCACCAGTGCAGCCTATAAGTATCCATCAGTGCCACCTCATCAGTGCCCACCAGTGCAGCCTATCAATGTCCATCAGTGCCACCTCATCAGTGCCCACCAGTGCAGCCCATCAGTGTCCATCAGTGCAGACTGTCAGTGTCCATCCGTGCCCACCAGTGCAGCCTATCAGTGCCCACCAGTGCAGTCCATCAGTGCACCTCACCAGTACCCACCAGTGCAGCCTATCAATGTCCATCAGTGCCACCTCATCAGTGTCCATCAGTGCAGCCTGTCAGTGTCCATCAGTGCCCACCAGTGCAGCCTATCAGTGCCCACCAGTGCAGCCCATCAGTGCACCTCATCAGTACCCACCAGTACAGCCCATCTGTGCCACCTCATCAGTACCCACCAGTGCAGCCTATCAGTGGCTATCAGTTTTCTTCAGTGCCACCTCATCAGTGCCCACCAGTGCAGCCTATAAGTGTCCATCAGTGCACCTCATCAGTACCCACCAGTGCAGCCTATCAGTGCACACCAGTGCAGTCCATCTGTGCCACCTCATCAGTACCCACCAGTGCAGCCTATCAGTGGCTATCAGTGTCCTTCAGTGCCCACCAGTGCAGCCTATAAGTATCCATCAGTGCCACCTCATCAGTGCCCACCAGTGCAGCCTATCAATGTCCATCAGTGCCACCTCATCAGTGCCCACCAGTGCAGCCTGTCAGTGTCCATCGGTGCCCACCAGTGCAGCCTATCAGTGCCCATCAGTGCACCTCATCAGTACCCACCAGTGCAGCCTATCAGTGGCTATCAGTGTTCTTCAGTGCCACCTCATCAGTGCCCACCAGTGCAGCCTATAGGTGCCCATCAGTGCAGCCTATCAGTGCCACCTCATCAGGGTACAGTGGTGGCTTTGGGGGGGGGGATACAGCAGTGGCTGTGAGGGGCAGGGTGGGCAGATGAGAGAAACGGGCTAGCAGAGATGACATCAACACTCCTCTGCCCTCACAGCCAGGCCACTCAATGTCGGAGGTGCGGCGGGGAGCAGAGAGATGACATCATCTCTCACCGCACGCC